>OX393557.1:4725875-4854463 GCA_947650365.1 Chamaelirium japonicum | reverse complement strand
ACACTAGATCGCGTGTTAGGGTTGGAACATTCACCGCTCTCTCATTAGCCCATTTCAAAAGCTTTTGATCATTTCACCATGAAGTGACATACATGCATTTCCCTGTGAATAGCATGAAATGACATACATACATAAAATTTCCATATGAATAGTATGAAATGACATACATTACCATGAAATGGAACAATGAGAAAGCCATGAATGTTCCAACCTCTTTTTATGTCCCTCTGCTATGGGTAATTACCAATTTCTTTTTTCTTTGCATCGCATAAGATGTTTTTTCTTTAAAAAAAAATTATTCATACCCCAAAAATCTTTAATTAAACTTCATTTTCAACAAATTTGAACACACCTCGTTTTCTTTTATCATACCCCATTCCTATTCCAAAACTACCCTTCCCTCTTACACCCCACCTTAAATACACCCAAGTTAAATGGCCCGTCCCACCTTAACTATACCTCAATTAAATTCCCACCCTCAAGAATATATCCCAATTATACACCCTCTTGAACACACCCCACTCTTAAATACATCCGGTAAGGGTGTCGACTCTGTTCTTTCCACATTGGTAGAGAGGTTACATCTCCTATGAAGGAATCCGATCAGGAGAATTGGGGGTTGGGTTCGTCGAGCCCCGTTGTCGTTGCCAATGACAATGAATCGATGACACCATAGCCACCGCCACAGTTTCCTTCTCTAAAAGGCATTCACAGGGTTATGTATTTAAGTTAAGTTTTAGTAGGGATGTGAGGTACAAGCAAAGGGTATAAGAGGTATTTAAAAAACTATGAGTAAGTTATTGAGAAACGAGACGGGGTGTAATTACAGGTTTTTGGGGTATGAATAAAACTTCTCTTTCTTATTAATAATTAATTATAAATTGATCCCTCAAATTGGTGCTAATTATGTATAACAACCCCCCCCCCCCCCCCCCCCCCCCCCCCCCAACAATATTTTTGTGTTTGACCGATTTCTTCAAACATTTGGTTTTTTGGACAAAAATACCTTTAATGACTTAAAATTATAAAAATATATATGCCATTAAAGTTTCGAGACAATCATCTTCCTCCCCATTCCCCTTCTCTTTACAATCGTGTATGGTGGGTGGTAGGGGTGAGCAGCAACAGTGGTGGTGGGCAGTGGATGGTGGTTTTGTGGGTTGTGGATGGTGATGGGTGGCAGACGATGGATGGTTGTGATGGTGCACCGATAGCAATTATAGATGGTGGATGGTGAGTCATAGTGGTTGTGTGTGGTGGGTGGGTGGGCTAAGGTGATGGTTGTGAGTGGTGAGCTGTGGCAGTAGGGAGTTGCGGAGGGAGGGAGAGAGAGAGAGAGAGAGAGAGAGAGAGAGAGAGAGAGAGAGAGAGAGAGAGAGAGAGAGAGAGAGAGAGAGAGAGAGAGAGAGAGAGAGAGAGAGAGAGAGATGACTAAGGTAAGTTCTAAAGGGAAAAATGTCACTTGTCCCTCAGGTTAAGTCTAAAGGCATAATCAGTATGACATTCAATGAAGCCAGCAACAGAGGTTGTACTAAGAAAACACTCAAATCAGGCACGGGGAGCTTGCTTGAGCCCATAAAAAACTTTGTAAAAATGACAAACATACTTGGGAGTAGCTAGGAGTCGGGAGGAGTAGTCATGTAAACCTCCTTAGAGAGGGCACCATGAAGAAAATGCATTATGCACGTCCGTCTGATGAAGTGTCCATACGCAAACAATGGCTACAATTAGCAGTGTATGAATAGTGGTTATCCGTGCAACAGCCGCAAATGTCTCATTATAGTCAATCATATGCTCCTGAGTGAATCATCTGGCTACAAGACGAGCCTTATGCTGCTCAACAGAGCCATTTAGTTGAATCCTGAGCTTGAAAATCCATTTACAAGTGATAGGAGAGACCCCTGCAAGGCATGGAATAAGATCCCAAATCTGAGTCCGGTGAAAAATCTCGAACTCCTCAGCTATAGCCCATTGCCACTTAGAAAACTGTATTGCCTCCCTATAAAACTGGGGCTCCTAATGAGCACGAACAACTGCAAAAAAAGTATGAAATCGGAGGATGTAAAAAGTGACTATAGAAAATACGAAGCAATCAGGAGAGTACCCAAATTTGTCAGGCGGGTGATGAAGGCACTCACAGTGACGAGAGCGAGGATCCACGTCCGGAGCGAACGGAGCAGGGGCATCGGGAGACCTGGAGTTGGGGTGATCAAGGACGTGGGGTAGGGACTGGGGAGTCGAGGGAGGTGGTGGCTGAGGTGGTCAGGGGCGTCGGGCAGGTGCAGGGGAGTCAGGAGAGGTGGAGACTACGTACATGTGCATGGCTGTCAAGGTAGGCGCTTCAGTGTGAGGTGGAGGTCGGGGTGGAGGTTGTGGGGAAGGTGAGGCAACACCGAGGGTGGTGACAGGCTGGGGAGAGGAGACATGGTGTTGGAGATCGTGACACATGAGAGATCGACAGTGCTGGAGATCGACATAGAGAAGAGATCGATGGCACACAAAACTAGGGCACTATAGATTGGCACCCGATCGAGTCATGGGCACCTTCATATGAGAGAAAGAGTCCTCACAACAATCACGAGTCATGGCGACTTCGTGCCACATGGCAAGGTGCGAACAAGAGTCGTGGTGACTTCGTGCCACATGGTGAGGTACAAAAAACGATCAAAAAGTCTAATGAATCGGGATCTCAGACAATTAATCGTCAAACATGGGGTGCAGGGTCTAATACCATGCTGGAACATCCCCGTATCTCCAAAAGGCTAATCTCTTGGAGGGGGTAGAGTATGTCAGGTATATTAAGCGACCTATAGGTGTCCCCCCCTTACTGATGTGGGACTATACAACACTCCCCCTAATGCGGAGCACGCGTGGTAAGGCACAATCGGTGGGGGCGCACCCGGAGCGGAGCGGGGGCAGAAGACGGACCTAGCTAAACATAGGTATTGGAGCATCACAAAAGGTTACTTGCATTAGGGTCTATGCCCATGAATAACCAATCTGGGACTAACATTGAAATACACAACTACATGTTACCGTTTTTATCCATTTTCCAAAGTTGCAAACTATAGGTAATAAACATCCACCTAATTTTTCACTTGGGGGACATGTTACAATGGTCATGGTTGCTTTGGTGCTAAGCCAATCAAGAAGATGACAGACCAACAACGGGTTAGGTTCAAGAAGTCTTTGTGGATAGCTGAGCAGGTTGGGTGGATGCTTGTTCACCAACTGTTAGGTAATAATAACGAAATAAGCAGAATAATATTCAAGGCCTTCGGAGTTGTAGCACATCATTGATATAGACTTGGAAAATTAAGATGCTTAATTACCATAAATTCACACACAAACAAATGAATATGCATCTCTAGAATTAGTAAGAGGTGGAGATGTTCATAATTGAGAATAATTGAGACATATAAGGTGAGGAGATCAAAGAGTTTTTTTATTTTTTTGGACCCTAACCAGACCCAAGAGTTAGCACATAGGCGTGCAGTTACATAGCCACAGGAGAAAGGCCCACCTAGCCCACAGGAAGCCGCTACACCAGCAAACAAAATCACCACATCGAGCAAGAAAAGGGGCCCACCTGGCCCTAAGAAGTAGCCACACCAACAAACGGGAGTGCCACATCGAGCAAAGAACAGGTATCGAACCCGGGTTATTGCTCACTAGGAGGGGCACCACTACCAACTACCCAATGCTTCGGGGGTAGATCGAATAGGGTTTGAATATGAAATAAGAGATCAATCATATACTCAGAGTGCATTAATGGTTATTGCTTCTTATTCGAAATTCAAAATTCATAAAATTAGTAGGATCTTATTCTTGTTTGGAAATCATATTCGGGTATGGTTCTGGTTCTTTTATCGGTTGATGTAGATCTAATAAAAATATTTTGGCATGTGACACTATGACGGTGTCTGGTTTGGTTTCCAGAACAGCTTCCCGTATCATGAAGCCTGAATCAGTTGTGTTTGGATTGGCTTCCCATACAAACTTCGATTATACAACTTTTGCGGAAGATGTTTTGTATGCGATTTTCAGCTTCTGGCAAAAGCTCACAATTCAAAGGCCCTTTCTAGTGAAGCTGTGCTAAACATGGCAAAAAACTGTCAATGCCCATCCCAAAACCGAATAATAAAGGAAGCGGTTTTTTTGAGTAATGCTATTTGTACAATCTCCATCGACAAACACATTGACACACCAGATCCATGAAGTGGTGGTGGGACCCATTACTAAGCTGTGGCCCCACCACCACTTCATGGATATGGAATGGTTTTTTTTTTCAAAATATTATTAAAAAATAAAATATTTAGTTAAATAGCTAGTGACCAAAAGTATTTGTCATTCTAGCGCTTTGACCGCCACATGACAAGTCAGTGTCATAAAGCGCACTGCAATTTTTTTTTTTTTTGAACCAAGATAAAGTCGATATCCGAGTTAGCGGGTTTAAACCCAGTATTCTGGATACAGGGTTTAACCGGAGTCCCCTTATAGAATGTTCTCACATTTAGCCGTTTTTTTTGTTGGATTTCGGGTAAACCCGGTATCCATAATACCGGGTATAAACCCAGTAACCCGGATACCGACTTTACCCTTGGCTCAGGAAAAAAAAAAAATGGCACGCTTTACGGCACTGACATGCCACGTGGCGGTCAGAGCGCTAGAATGGCAAATACTTTTAATCAACAGCTATCTAGCTAAATATTTTATTTTTTAATAATATTTTGAAAAAAAGCCTATCTGGAATTTGTCAATGTGTTTTGTCGATGGAGATACAAATAGCATTACTCTTTTTTTTTTTTTACATTGAAAGCCAGTTGACAAAAGAAAAAAAATTAAAATCAAATAATAAAATGAATCCTAATTTTGTAATTTAATACAAAGTATATATGAATAGTTGATTGAGAAATTTAGAAAAGAAGAAGACAAGAAGTTTCTTACCGCGTGGTGACTAGATCCCCACCCTTTATGATTTATCAACGGTGTAGGCCGGCGGGTCAAAGTGGGACTAATGCCCCGTGTCTTCCATTTGACATCATCAGCCTCAAGAATCAAGTCCGTTATTTTTGTGCCGACAATACCCTCTAAGAGAGCAAAATTTATAGATATATATTATATTTGTAATGAAACAAATAGAGACAAATAACTGAAAAGAATCACATTATTTTCTCTTATTGTCATCTGTATCTATCTTCACTTTTCTATGCTACTCTTAAAAAGCTGAAGCATTTGGTGCCACATGAGTCTCCACATTCCCCTGCTCTCTCTCTCTCTCTCTCTCTCTCTCTCTCTCTCTCTCTCTCTCTCTCTCTCTCTCTCTCTCTTAATTTTTTTAATAATTAAACATCTCTCTCCCCCCCCCCCCCCCCCCCCCTGACAAGTGGACCATTTCTGAAGAGCCAAAATCATTTATCCGTGTGCAAACACCGCTTTCTCTCGTATAAATCTTAATAAAAATCTATTATAAAGATGATAAATACACGGGACGGATACTTGCACAGTTCCGTGATTGGAAAGATCAAGGGCTGCTAAGCCGTAGGATTTTCGGTTTTTGTTTTTTCTTGCTTGTTGTGCAGGGTTATTTTGGTAGCCCGTGTTGGGAGTGGGTACACCTTGGGTGTCGGTGCCTCTCAGGCATTCTCTGTACTTTCTTTTAATTTTAATAAACCGGTAGGGGTCTAGGCCGAACCCCCCCTCATCTCACTGAGAGGGATTCTCAAAAAAAAAAGATGATAAATACCCATACAATAAAATTTAATGATCATTTGATGTTAATTATAAAAATATTTGTATTCACTCTCTTTCTCTCTCTAAAAAGTGAATCACACCCAGATGAATGAATCCCAAGCACTCTAGAATGGACACTTCTTCGAACGACTGCAATTGTCTGTGCTAAGTGGACTGGATCAAGTCCATCAGGGCATTGCTCGAGTTTCGGTGCCCATGTGTCAGCCTCCCATTTCCCTTGCTCTCTCCCATCTCTCGTCCCTCTTAAATTTATTTTACAATTAAATATAATCCTCCCCCCCCCCCCCCCCCCCCCCCCCCCCCCCCGCTCTCTCTATCCACAATGGGGATCCGGTGCCGGATGT
This sequence comes from Chamaelirium japonicum, assembly GCA_947650365.1. NCBI lineage: Eukaryota > Viridiplantae > Streptophyta > Magnoliopsida > Liliales > Melanthiaceae > Chamaelirium > Chamaelirium japonicum. Next base: position 4,848,365 of record OX393557.1, on the reverse strand, counting down.
GCGATCCGATCGAGCAATATCATAATCGTTCGTGCATCGCACATGATTAGTACTAGTACTAACATATTGGTGGATATGTAAAATTATTGTTTTCCTATAATTGTTAATGGATTGTTATAAGCAGTGCAATTTCACTCAATGAGAACTAATAGGTGATACCAAAACTGTTTCTAGTAACCAAAATATAGTTTTGGTAGTATATTTATTTTAGTAATAGTTCGAGGTTCATCAAGAGAAGATTTCCCATTGTAACTCAAAAAATTTCGGTGCCACGATATATATACCATGTGTTAATTGATATAGTTATAACCCTAAGTGTAGACCACTAGTTAATTGATATCATTATAACCATAACTATCAAGTATGGATTCATTTTATAGCTTAAGTTAGGTTTTTGTAGCTGACATTTTTTTTTTTAACGGGGACATACCTCTCAGGCTGTAGTGGCACATGTTAGTGTTATAAGTACAAGAGAGGTCATGGTTCGAAGCCTCCAACAACGACAATAGTGAAAATATTTTTGTCTTAGACCAATCTTGAATTTGTCTACAGTAGCAACAAATTTATTATACAGCATAGTCGTGTAAGGCAAACTTGAGATTTGATCAAGTGACCTCTCAAGGGTGAAACTTTGGATTTACCGTTGGGATGCAACAGTAGTTGCATAGCTGACTAATTCGGCATCGCCGACCATCTAATTCTTCAACAAGTTGGGTTCTCTTGTGGCTTTCATGATTGCGTGGATAAGGAAGAAGGGGAGGAGGAGGTGGTGTTGGAGGAGACAGGCACGCGGTGATTGGGCTGGGTAGAGTAAAGGGTTGGTTGAAGGTTACGGACAATGATATTTCAAAGTTGTTATTGAGGGTGCTATTATAAATCCACGCGAGCCGGTTGGTTAACCAGAATACTAGAATACTGTGGGCATGATATTAGAATAGTGGGTGCCGATAGAGCTGGAATTTTTTTTTGCTCCAAGAGTGATGCTTGCTCTAGATGCTCAGTGATACATCTGAATTGTTTATAAAAGAATCAGGAACCGTCCGATCTACACTTCACGCATAGCCACTGACCGCATCGATACACAACCAACCTGTGCCCTTTTCAGTGCACGTTAGGGAGAGATTGAGAATGTTTTTTGAGAAAGTTTGATATAAGTCCTTCTTGAGAGATGACTTTTAGTTGGAGGACACATTCATTTCAAAATATAGCTCAAGTCCCTCCCAACGAATATATAATCGTTCTAAAGACGAATATTTACTCTTTCTGAAACGAATACATACTGTTTCTAAACATGAATATATACTCTTTTCAGAAACGAATATACAATTGTAGGGACCCTCCTAATATATTAAATTATAATGTCCTGCAGCTACTATTGCAAAATAGTTAAGGACCTATACCTAATTTGCCGATGTTTTTTAAATCCACACACATCAGGCCCCCCCCCCACAGGACAAACCCCTTGTTGTACCCACTATTGGGTCCTTACTATATTTCCGTTGACGACGGTCGATCACACCCTTCACCAACTCCTCCTAAATATAAACAAGAGAAAAAAAAAAAATACAAAAAATACAGGGATAAAGTTGTCGATGAAGCCTTTCTGAAGGGTATTACAGTCGTTTCATCCTCAACGGACTCACTTCCGCTCCAGTAACGAAATCGGCCAGTACCTCCCAGGCGCGTGCGATGCGGAAGCAGCGGCCGCGATACCGGAGGCACTTCGGTCACCGGTGGGCAGCGCGCTCATCGTGGCCGATAATTCCGCATTGCACGGTCTGGATGGTACTATCCAGTTTCCGTTTACGTCACGGGAGCAACGGCGAGTCCAACGTCAACTCCGGTTCGTTGAATTTTTTTTTTCTTCGTATTTCCCCCCTTTTAAAACCTTTTGATCCTCCACTCCTCCTCCCCCCCCCCCCACCACCCCAAATGGCTCCGGGCCTGCGAGACTTGCAGCTGACCTCGGTGTCCGGTGGCTGGAGGCCGGAGCCTATATTGGCGAGAGAGGATTCCGGCGATCTTGAAGATGTGCGGCTCCTCGATTCCTATGACGAGGAGGAGACGGCGGCGGGGAGGAGAATGGGGGAAGAGGAGAAGGGGGCACGGAGGATCCAGGTGAAGGTCACCGGAATGACCTGCTCCGCCTGCACCAATTCAGTAGAGGCGGCGATCGCCATGATCCCCGGCGTTTCTCGGGCCTCAGTCTCCCTGCTGCAGAACAAGGCCCATGTTGCCTTCGATCCCGACCTTGTCAAGGTAGGTCTGCAAATCTTCACCTTTTTATTGAATTTTGGGGGTTTTGGGTCCTTCAATTGGATGTGCTAGCTGTTGGAGCCTTAATTTTGACTTGGAAGACTTCATGAATTATTTCGGTTTTCTATTTCCTCTCTGTAATTGGAGATTTGGGTTTTGGATTCTGCTCGAGATTGGGAGTATTGGCGGTTGTGATGATAATGAAAACCATTCTTTTTTTCTTTGTGTGATGTTAGGTTGAAAGCCAATCGTAGAAAACCAGCTCAAACTATGAAATAAATCCTAATTCGATTCTTTTTTCTTTGTGTGATGCAGTGGTCTAGGTAAAAAACTTTGTTTTTTGCTAATGGTTTTACGCTTCTCTTTGAGAATTTAATATTTAGTATCAAAATTTGTTTTTATGATGTTAGGTTGATAACTAGTTTTTATTTAAGCCATGCTGTAAGGGTTTCAGCTTTGTTTTTCTCTCTTTTTAATACTAAGGAAGATTTCCTACGAATTGCGAATGCTGGGAAGCTATGATTCCGATAAATATGTTATTGATTGGTGGGAATTCTGAGAACTATTATGATGAATATTTCAACGTTTGCTTCACTCCTTTCACTTCTTATTGGTAGAAGATTAAATTTGCAGACTTATTGCCAAGTCCAAGTTGACTATTTTCCAATCGGTGCTCAGGACAATCAATAACTTATGGCCCTCCACATTGAGGATGCCTCTACCACGGGGAACAAGAGAAGCAAGTGATATATAGATGGCGTCCCTTATGCATTTGATCCACCCTGAATTCGGACGAATCATATTTCCATGCTTGCATTTATCGCATCTTTTCTGATTTGAAGCTTCAATATATTTTTCTTTACCCCTCAAAAAACAGTTGCAAATTTAGTTAATTTAATTTTCTCCTTTTGCTCTTTTTTCCTTAACTATGTGTTCCTTTTTTTTTTGGTTATCTTTTTTCATGATTACAATTGTGTTTTAAACTAATAAAATTCACGATTCTTTTGGCCTTTTGATTTATTGACTCGATTCATAGTGATGGATACATTTGATTACAAAATCTGAAAATAGTCCGTTTTCTTTTTATTATCATCAAAATTTTGATATATCTTTGTAACAATTCTTATTGTATTTGTTTTTATGAGAGTTTTTCAATATTTACCTTTCTATTTGTTTTTTTTTTTTGAGTGAGGTACTTGTTTTCTGTTTTTTTTTCTCGCTTCATTGCAATGGGCTTCTAGTAAAACGACGTGTGTTTTTCTTCTTCATGCTTGACGTATTAGTTTTTCCCTATTTTTGTGGTCATATGATGTTTTGAGAAGTTTGAAAAAGCATTTTCTTGCTAACTGTAACAACGACCAGGAAGTCTTATTCCATCTTTTGGGCTGATGATAACATATACAATGTCCTTCTGAAAACAAGAGAAAGCATCAGTCTCGGTGATCTTTTGGGTTTTTGTTTCTACAAATTTGCACTTTGGAAAAAATAGCGACTTATATGATTACCGGGTTGATTAATTTAGAAACCTCAAACACATTGGATGTGAGATGAATATTAGGTCATTTAAAGATCTTAATTTTAAACCCAAGACCATCTCTCTAGGAATTGAAGGTTTCATTAACTTTAAACAGACTATAGGGCTTAGCCCTTGGCTAATAGCTAACAAATCAATTTTCCTTTTAGTTCTCATCACTATGATAATAATGTGGATTTTTAGCTTATAATTTGTGCCTTATAGATGAATGCAATCTAGTCTCGATCTAACTCTAGAAGGACTTCAAAGAACTGATGCCTACTTTTACCAATAAAATTGTCCTGTTACCCAAAAATAAATTACCTCCTATACTTCTCACAGGCCACTCTCATCCCCAAGCTTGCTTTCAGTTAGTTGGTTTTCATAGATTCTCTAGATCTTGGTTTGTACACATATTAACATATTTGACAATTGCCCTTGACCATTGCCAAAGTCCGCAGAGACCACTACTAATCTGCATTTCCCCGTTCTTTAACTATTTGGTTCTAACTTCTGAGGTATATCATGTTAATCCGCTAAGTTTTGACAAGACTAGTTGGTAATTGGAAAAACTCTGAGAAAAGATTAAAAGCATCTTTAGACTGTTCTTTCGTTTTTGTTCCTACCATTTGAGCGATACTTTTGTTGAATTTTTCTCCTGTTCCTTTTCATTCTTTGAATGATTGATTCATGACCAGTATCATTTCTTTTAAAGACACTTATTCTCTGGTTTTAGGGGTTGTTTGATATCTGTGACTGCTTATTGTGTCTTTTTTATTTATACAGGACGAAGACATAAAAAATGCTATTGAAGATGCAGGGTTTGAAGCAGAGATCCTCCCAGATTCTAATAATAATTTTTCAAGATCACCAAAAGCCTTATCAGGGCAATTTAGGATAGGGGGCATGACTTGTGCAGCTTGTGTAAATTCTGTTGAAGGCATTTTGAAAAAGCTACCTGGTGTAAAAAGAGCGGTTGTTGCCTTAACAACCTCATTGGGGGAAGTTGAGTATGATCCATCAATCACTAATAAAGATGAAATTGTTAACGCGATTGAAGATGCTGGCTTTGATGCTTCTTTTCTAGCGAGCAGTGAGCAAGATAAAGTCATTTTAGGTGTAGCTGGATTGTTCAGCGAAACAGATATACATATTTTAGAAGATATACTTAGGAACATGAAAGGGATAAAGCAGTTTGAGGTAAATAAAAGCATTTCAGAAGTCGAAGTGATCTTTGACCCTGAAATTGTTGGTTTGAGAGATGTAGTTGATGCCATTGAGAGAGCAAGCAATGGTAAATTTCAAGTAAATGTTCAGAACCCTTACACTCGTGCAGCTTCAAGTGATACAGAAGAAACCTCAAAGATGTTTCGGCTATTTATGTCCAGTCTGTTTCTCAGTGTATGTCCTTGCATGCAAAACTAAAAGCACCTTCATTGTTTATCTGACTCATGCTAGTTTTGTTAGCATGATGTTTTAAGGTAAATTTCACTTTTAATTACTGTTTGTTATGCAACAGGTTCCCGTCTTTCTCATAAAGCTAGGCCCCAGCATACCTTATGTAAATTCCTTGGTATTCGTGCAATTGGGACCATTTATGATGAGTGATTTGTTGAAGTGGCTATTGGTGAGTATTGTTCAGTTTGTTGTTGGAAAACGATTCTATGTAGCAGCTTATAGAGCACTGCGAAATGGGTCTACAAATATGGACGTTTTGGTTGCATTGGGGACTTCTGCTTCTTACTTCTACTCCGTTTGTGCACTTGCATATGGTGCAATTACCGGTATTTCGTCTCCGACATATTTTGAGACAAGTGCAATGTTGATTACATTTGTGTTATTTGGGAAATATCTGGAAGTTGTCGCAAAAGGAAAAACATCAGATGCTATCAAGAAGTTAGTAGAACTAGCCCCTGCGACTGCTCTTTTACTGGTGAAAGATGCAGGTAGATCATTTCATAATACCCAAGAATTTCCTCATTTTTTAAGTACAAGTCTTTATCTGATGAGAATTGCCATAAAGCTTTGTTTTCAATGAGATGCTTTTGGCCCCATTTATTTCATTTTCTTTCATGGGATATCTGGAATTTATGGTTTATTTTCAAGGCGGGTGGCTATAGTATCTTATGAAGCATATAGGCTTTTAATTTTTTGATAAACCACTGTTTTTTTTACCCCACTATAACTAAATTACTGCTTTGCTGCTTTTGGATCTCAGAAGGAAGATATATCACAGAAAGAGAGATTGATGCAATGTTAATTCAGCCAGGTGATGTATTGAAAGTTCTTCCTGGTTCCAAGGTTCCATCTGATGGCGTGGTAGTTTGGGGTGCAAGTTATATTGACGAAAGTATGGTAACCGGTGAATCTGCACCAGTCTCTAAGGAAGTTTCTTCTTCAGTTATTGGAGGCACTATGAATTTACGTGGTGCCCTTCATATTCAAGCCACCAAAGTTGGGTCTAATACAGTTTTGAGTCAGATAATTTCTCTGGTTGAGACTGCCCAGATGTCTAAAGCTCCTATTCAGAAATTTGCAGATTATGTGAGTATCAAATAGATCCTTTTTGTTTGATTTCAGATTTTGACTGTTTAATAGCATTAGGTTCTTGCTATCTTTTTTTCCATCCTTTTTTTGGCTTTTTTTTCTTCTGAAAAATGATATGTTTAGCATATATGATTTCGAGCCTATTGAAGATATAGCTTCCATTCCCTTTTGCCTTGCATTTGCATGTTCAATGGACAATGCCGCTCGATCCTCTTAGCATCCGTTGTTATTTGCTAAAGAATGTGAAACAACCAAACATTTTGCATGTATCGTATTGTCTACTCCCCAGTGTTAAATGAGAAGAACTATAGAATACTTAATCAAGAAACACAAACCATAACCATCAAGCATCGTTCCATCTATTTGGGGTCAATTTTCTGAATCCTTCTTCTCCAATCATTCCGTAGAGTATTATCCAAGATACTATAAACAAGCACATTATTGTATTTCTTGGCCATCGATTTTGAATGGGGGGTCATTATCAATGCTATTTCTACTAAAATTGTGTTCCCTATCCCCCCTTTTAGTTATACTAATTTTAAAACCTTATCATCCAAAGCTTTCTTACGTAATTCCAATGTAGCATTCAACCCTATCCTTTTCTCATCAATTAACATAATATTAGTTGGAAGTACTTTTGGAATATTGACTATAAACTCATCACCTACAAGAGTCAAAGGTATGGGCTTAGTATTGACTATTGAGCCTTATTTAAGTACCATCGTGACGGGAAAGTCAATATTTGAATATCCATTTAATATCGTGCACCAAACCATATCTCACTTCATCTCAAAACAAAACTTTTTATAACTCGCTTATTCAAGTTACTCACACCCACCACTTTATGTATGCTGCCATCTTCTGTTACTGTTCTCTTGGTGGTGTTTTTATAGCATTTCTTTATTATATCTCTGCCCAAACAGATCAGATTTAGGCTTGTTAGTTTCAGTTATGGTTACACTAATGCCATCTTCTTGGGTTTTTTGTTGATTAAATGTTGGTAGTACGTAATACACTAAGGAGTTTAAAATGGTATCTTAAATAAAGCATATTATAAAGTGATTTAAGAGCCTTTGGATGGTGATTAGGGGCACATTTAACGCTTTTATATCACATGTAATTTGAAAGATTTAGAATATCATATAAAATATTAGTAAAGTTTTTGAGAGAAAAAAATGATAATCAACATAAATAATGATATCAGGATGATGGAGTATCCATAGGACACTTAAGGTGCATAAATTGGAGACAAATTATCTAGTTGGAAGCTCGTTAGGTGTCAAAAATTATTTTGAGAAATTTTAATAATTTTATAGTACCTAAGTAAATTGGAGACATATTATCTAGCGGGAAGACAAGGACGGATGTCGAAGATTGACATAAGGACTCGTAAGAATCAAGCCAAATGCAAGGAGATGACAGGCCTATAGAATCAGACCGAGCAACTCACTTAGGAGATTGGAATCTTTTATCTCCAATTTCAACTAGACTATCTTCGACGAGAGATCGGGAGCCTTAAGTATGAATGTGTTGGAGGACGAACTATCACATCCGTTATCGCCGCTAATCCAGACCCTTGAATTCTCCGCAGTGTTTTTAGAGGCGGGGGCGTATGGCGGGGCGTTTTGCCTGCTGTGGGACGGGGCGTAAGCCTCAGGGCGTGGGGCGTAAGCCCCATGGATTTGTATTTTTTAAATTTAAAAAAAAATATAAATAAATAATATTATATAAAAAAGTGAAAATAGATTAAAAACAAACAAAATAAAAAAAAACACTATGAGCAAAGTTATTAAACAAAGCAGTTAAGCCTACAAACATGGTTGATAAATCATAAATATATAAAAAATGATAATAAAAATGAACTTGTCATTGTCTTTCAATATCATTTAAGATCTAATTATAAGTTTCTAACCAAAATTCAAACTATCAATATTTATATTCCATAGATTCTACCATTCCATATATGATATAGAACCAATTTAAAACAACTTTAGTTCCCAAAATATCATAATCGTCATCCAAGAGATTAAGACACATATAAAAGATCACACGGTAGTAATCAAATCATTTTTTTTCAACTATGCAAATAAAGTCCAATGGAGCGTAAGCCCAGGCCATTGGGGCGTAAAAGGCGTGCCCGAGCGTTCAGGGCGTACGTCCCAGTGGTTCGGGCGTAAGCCCCATGGGAAAAAAGCCCCAGCTGGAGCCGCCCCGGGCGTTTTAGGACCGCCCCGCCCCGGGGCGAGCCCCGGGCGTACCCTGGGGCGAGTTTTTTAAAACACTGATTCTCCGTGAGGGAATTCTGTCAAAGTCAAGTCTTCTCCGTAAACAACACCCCGATGAGTTGTTTGCTTATCTCTTGGAGTGTGCCTCCTCTCTTTGATGAAGAGTCCGAAGAGATGCCTTGGAGGAATCTGTAAGGTCTCGAAGAAGAAGACGAAGAAAGCTCCAAATATAATTCCGAAGCAGAATTCAAGGAATAGCTCATGGACAAGCATAAGAAAAAGACAATTGAGGAACCAATGAATCAATGATGCACTGAATGAAAAAGCTTGGACATAAGATGTTCTTGGGAGAGACCGAGGAGGAATATGACAAGCAATCTTAATATTGGAGGACAACTTGTGCTATAATGCCTGATGAGTTCCCATAGCCAAAATGTCTACTACTGGCGGTAAGGAATCATATTGCAACCAAAGTTATTCCATGTGTAGGGCTATATAATACATCATCAAATAAGATTGACATAGCACAATGTGGAGTTCGAAAGCATGAGGAATTGATACACACACATGATCCAAAGTAAGCCGAAGACATGGGTGGTTTCAATGTTCATGCATAAGAAAGTAGGTTTTCTTGAAGGAACAATTATGTTGATTAACGTGCCTAACACTCCGAGTTATTTCATAAAAATGTTCTCAAGTGCCATGATTGCTATGGAGACTCGGAGAGAGACAACTTTATGTGAATGACACTGTATGCATTTTCTAAACGAATTCCAATTGTGATGGAGGTGATTGAAGAAAGACGAGCCTTATTGAAGAAACCTATAGCGAGCATCAAGGATGATAATGTGCCACGTAAGACACTTAATGTTCTGAATTTTTTTGTTTAAGATAATCCAATATAAGATGTAGTACTTGTCATATGTACATGTTACTTTTGCTTCTATGCATGGCGAAAAAAGCACCTTCTCCATTACGGGGGTTGACAAGTCTTCTCCATTACGGAAGTAACTCTGAGAATATCAACAAATTATTGTGAAACATTAATCTTGTTTGTTTAATTGCGGATGCTCGAAGGAAGTGGACTATTCTATGGCACCGCAAGTGGAGTTCGAGCAACCCTTTGCAATTGGCATATACTATCAACTGCTTTGAAGATGCCAACTACATTCAGACCTCGAGCAGAGTTCTGGGTGATTTGATGCAGGAGTATCCTTAGGGCATTTAATTGCCTATATTATGAGTAAGATTAATTAGTTGGAGGCCCTTTAGGCATTGTTAGGAGGCTATTTCTAGTCATCTTCACAATTAGGTGTTGTTTCTAATTCTTATGATTTTTCTAGAATTTTTCTGATTTTTTCCAGCATTATGGGACTTGATTGTAATTTGGGTCGAAGTTGAAGGATTTTTGGGGAGAAGGCTAATTAATGAAATAAGCTAAAAAGGGAAGTTTAGGCTCACATGCTTTGAATAGGATTATCAGGCAATAAGGAAAGGGGAAGCGGATCTCCTCCATCGCAAGATAGAGGGTTTGGGTCTCTCTCTCCCTACAGGCTTCACCTACATAAGTGAGGAATCCCACGACTCATAAACTCCATGGAATCCTCTTCACCTTGCCTCGTTGTGACCCTAAAAGGGGGTCAGATATGCTGTTTAAATGTTAGAATAGTTATCCTTGCATACGAGACTTATTCATCCCCTTTTTTAGTATTTATTCTTTTATTTACTGAAACAGCACTTATAATACAATGATTAGTACAAAATATCAAGAAAAATAAGAAAACAATTGAATAAGAATAGTACCATTTTTCGACTGATTGTGCATCTGGTTTTTAGTTTACAAGTCCTAGATGGTTTAAAAATTTGTTTTAAAGTGGCCGATTTAAGTTTTTAAGCTAGTAGTCTTAGATGGGTTAGCAAGTGTAGGACGAAGGATTAATCAATTTTGTTATTGGATTCTTTGAAAATTCGGATTGCTTAAGTTTAATTTAGAATAACCGAATTGGTCTTCTATCTCTCTTTCCCCTCTTTCCTCTCTGTTATTGATGGTACCCTATGAAGCACTGACACTGGTACGGGGACACGGTTACGACACGACACGGGTACACCGACACGGCAAATCCAAAAAAAAGAGGACACGGGTACGGCGGGGACACGGCAAAATAAATTAATATTTTTTATTTATATTTTATGTGTGTTCATAATTCATATATATTTCAATAATCGAAAAAATATCATAGAAAACAACTAAAATAAAAATTTAATGTATACTGAATCGCAATCATTAGTTACACCCAGCCCGATTGGTGAATCACATACAACCCTAAATGACATGGAAAAGAATGACTGTGTTTCAGTTTTGGATTCAACCTATCTGAAAACTCAGAGGATCAGATAGGTTAAAGCCAAACAGAATTGTAACCGTCTGTTACAACCAGCATGACAAGTGAATTATACTCAGGCCCAAATGACAAACAAAAGAACGACTGCGATTTAGTTTTGGCTTCAACGTATCTAATCCTCTAAGGCAGCTTGTGACCCGACCCTATATCGAACAACCCGTCAACCCGCCGTGTCCGGTGCGTGTCCAGCGAGTGTCCGGCAAGTGTCCGACCGTATCCGGCTCCCGGAAGCACATGGGACACGGCACATGCGTGTCCGGTGCTTGTCCGGCAAGTGTCGGTGTCCAACAAGTGTCCGACACGGGTACGGGAGGCCTGGGGAAGTGTCCGTGCTTCCTAGATGGTACCATGATTGACTCTCCAATGTCATGTATGGTATGTACGTTGACTGGTAAGCCTAATTCCTTCAATTTGCGGTCTGTTTCAATAGCAAAGTATTTCTCATAATTATCTTTTAATGGCTTGGACACGATTTTAACGAAGCTAGTCTTTGGATGGTTAATTTTGTATGGTCCAAATGAGGCAGTAGTGAGGCTTACATTAATGCTCATTGGTCATCCATCACAAAGCCAAAACTTGTGCAAATTGTAATCAAACAATAACTTCAGTAAAGGGAAACAATGAATTTTTTGCAGTTCTTATAGGGGTTTTGGTTTTACAATTTGTAAATTAATCAAATCCATGAGGCTTAGTGGAGTGTAGACGTAAAGCATATGGAATCTGTTTCATGACCAAATGAAGTTGCAAACACTTTGCGCAGTATTTGATCAGAGGTAGGTCAATAGTATGTGAAAGTGAAACCAGTCAAGCGAAATTATGGTTGCTTGTGTTCATTGCGTACTCATCTTATATCTTCCTCAGGCTTTGTGTATGGTATCTAATGATTTCGGTAATTGACTTTCTCATCTGATTGGTTTTACGATGTTCCTTATGATCTCTCGATATAGGAAAAACAAAGGAAAAGAGGAAATGGTTTCAAGACACATTTTGTGCTGTATGCTATCCAAATTTCACAGTTAATGCATATCCGAGTTTTTGCCTTTGTCTATTTTACTTTCAATATTTTTTTCCTAGCATTTGCTGACTGTTGACATGAGTAACAACCATTCGTACAATACAGGTTGCCAGCATTTTTGTACCAACTGTTGTTTTCCTGTCGTTGTTGACGTTCTTGGGATGGTAAGCCAACTCTCATCAGCAAGGTAGTAGTCTATATAACATGTGGGTTTGGTAGTCAGTCCTCTTTTTTGTCTGGATCTTCTATAGGTTCCTCTGTGGTTCGTTCGGAGCATACCCAGAAACTTGGCTCTCAGAAAGTAGCAACTGTTTCGTTTTCTCCCTCATGTTCTCGATATCAGTTGTAGTGATAGCATGTCCCTGTGCGCTTGGCCTGGCGACACCAACTGCTGTTATGGTAGCAACGGGTGTTGCTGCCAATCACGGGGTTCTGATCAAAGGGGGAGATGCTTTGGAGAGAGCTCAACGTGTTCGTCACGTGATATTCGATAAAACGGGTACTCTTACTCAAGGGAAGGCTGCCGTCATGACCGCAAAGGTCTTCACCACAATGGAACTAGGCGATTTCCTCACTCTTGTTGCATCAGCAGAGGTAAGTTTAAGAGTTTGTGTTGCGGGTACTATTTAGCCATTTTAGTTTCACTTCAATCCATAATTTCTTTAATACAATAACCATGCTCTGCTTTTTGGTGTAGTTTAGGCTAGTAGCGAACACCCTCTTGCAAGAGCGATCATAGATTACGCCTACCATTACCATTTTTTCAACAAGCACTGTATATCGAAAGATGCTGCAGAACCGAGCAAGGAGGATATATTATCTGAATGGCTTCTTGAAGCGTTGGAATTCTCTGCTTTGCCAGGGAGAGGCGTGCAGTGCTTGATAAAGGGTAGAAGTGTTCTGGTGAGCTCATGTGCAATGTAATGATTATGTTTTACGTAGTTGTTTTTATCGGAAATTAGGTCTTGATATTTTTTGGGGTGTTATATTACCGACAGGTTGGTAACAGGAGCCTATTGAATGAGCATGGAGTTGCTATTCCTACTGAGGCTGAAAATTTCATGGTAGAGTTGGAGGTAAATGCTAAAACAGGGATCCTTGTGGCATACGATGGCACCTTCGTCGGGGTCTTAGGGGTTGCTGATCCCCTGAAACGAGAGGCGGCGGTTGTTATTGAAGGCCTGAAGAAGATGGGCATGATACCGGTCATGGTAACTGGGGATAATTGGAGGACAGCGCAAGCTGTTGCAAAGGAGGTATGTCAATTACTCCCATACCTTATTAATGGTCACAATTGATTGAGATCTAGGTGACAATGGTTACTGCAGTTCATAAACAAGATGCGGAAATTTTTTAGTGCGAAAAACCTCACGCTTGCACATTTCTCTAGCAAAAGAAAATAGAAGAACCTTGTATTATGCTAAAAGATTGATGAATTGCAATTCTTGCTGATCCTGATTCACTTCAGCTCTTTGGCTTATCATTTGTCCCACAGAGATGAATACCATTCTCCATATCAAGCTTGCCTTCTACCCTCGTCGTCTAGACCCTTTCGTAGTCTAGGGGAACTCATTGTTGCTCCTGATTGCATGGGGTTAAACTGCATAACTAACAATGAACTCTCCATACCTGCCACTTGGCCTCTTGGGTTTCTTGGCAAGCCCTCTCTTGCCAAATTACTTTTTGTCACCTTTTTTTTCATTTTCACCAAGTCTAGAGTGTTGATAATCGATCAGAAAATTTGTCAATCTTTTGTTTAGCCATTTTAATTAGAGTTGTGCGCCATAATCCACCCTATTTTTTTACGAATGACTTAAAATAGTCGCCCCGAACCACAAAATCACTGTGGTTCAGGGTCCAGCTGTCAGACACCTGTTTGATCACCAGGCCCTTATGATGGGAGCCCCCTGTGGTTCTCCTGGTGGCATGTAGATCTCAACAATCCGGAACCGTCCAAATGGACGGAAACAACAGGTGCCGATGGCTGGACCCGAACCATGGTGATACCTTGGTTCGGGGCGACTATGTTATGGCCTTCACATTTTTCAGGACAAGCGTTGGATGTTGAAACTGAAATTCATTTATTGGCAGGTTGGCATTGAAGATGTGAGGGCCGACGTGATGCCGGCAGGAAAGGCTGACGTCGTACGCTCGCTTCAGAAGGGTGGGAGCATGGTTGCCATGGTCGGGGACGGCATCAACGACTCCCCTGCACTTGCGGCTGCCGATGTCGGGATGGCGATTGGTGCGGGCACCGACATCGCCATTGAAGCTGCGGACTATGTGCTTATGAGGAGCAGCCTGGAGGATGTGATCACGGCCATCGACCTCTCGAGGAAGACCTTTGCCCGCATACGCTGGAACTACTTCTTTGCCATGGCGTACAACGTGATCGCGATCCCGGTCGCTGCCGGGGTTCTCTTCCCTTTCACAATGCTGCGGATGCCACCGTGGCTGGCTGGAGCCTGCATGGCCTTCTCATCTGTGAGTGTTGTCTGCTCTTCTTTGCTGTTGAGAAGGTACAGAAAACCCAGGCTCACGACTCTACTGGAAATAACTGTTGAGTAATAGTGGGTGTGTGTGTGTGTGTGTATTTGTTTGGATTTTACCACGAATGAAATGAAATCAGTGTGGTGCTTTTAAGAGACCCTAAAAACATTGGGGACCAAAGACCCAACACAAAGGAGTTTGATAAAAACCTAAACAATATGGGGAGTCCAAGACCCCACACGCATGTCGATGCACTGGTCGAATCCCAAGTCGTATCCCGAGGAATTTTGTACCGTGCGGTTGCATGGTTGGGAGGAGAGAGAAAGAAAGGTGTGGGTTGGGTCCGGCTCTTTTGGGTTTCCTATGGGCTTTTCCATTATATATCCATTGGTTCTAGAATTAGATCTTATGGATAGGCTCAAGTCGGTTGTTATTCTTTGTACCTCGGCTGATTTGACATATAAATCTTAATATATCTTGATCCGTTTATCGAATTTATATATATATAAAAAAAAATTATAGATAATGGAAAGACCTTTCCAATTAATCTGACGGATCGTCAATAGGATTTATGGATCTTTGTAGGGACGCTAAAAAATAAGATGTCATGAAATCCTATATGTGCCTACATCATAAACCTGGCCTGAAACTTTTTTATGAAGCACAAGCCCAAACCAGGCTGAAAATTGAGCCCAAATTAGACCCAACTCCGACCCGCCTGATGGGCCTCAGGCTGGCCTGAGCCCATTTACAGCCCTAGTGAGTATGTCCTCGAGTGGGCAGTGAGGTTATACCCAGGCAAACTTACAACGCCACTGCAACCAACAGGCCACTAAAGATAAACCATGCAAAGCCCAACAAACGAGTACAACCCAGCCCAAGAGCAACAGTCCTCATGTGGGATTGAGGTCACATGGTTCCCATCTGAAGCAAAGCAGCAGAACAAGTTCTCAACTGTTGATGAGGTAAAATACTGAAAATATGCTTTACTGCTCTTTATTTACTACATCAGAGAGAGGCAACAAGCACATCACTTCCTCTGATCATGACCCTGAAACAGAGCACTTCAGTACACTGAACTCAAGTGGTGGTGGTAGTAGTAGTACTGTAGTAGTAACACTGTAGTGGTGGTGGTGTGGGGGGAGCAGCCTCAGCACTGTTTCTGGCAGATGCAGCGGTGGCGGAGGCCGTGGCAGGTGCCTCCACCGTAGCCCTCGCCCATGCAGACCTGGGCGCAGTTCGTGTCGCTGAAGCATAGCCCCCTGAACCCCTTGCTCGGAATCCTACACAGTCTCGCTTCCACCCCCGGAACACCCTCCCCTGCAAATGAAATGAACAGGCATCAGTTGCTTTGCCTACTCCTCTATCCCCTGGTGGGTCAATCGATCGTATGTACTTATATTCATGCAGGGATGGATAGAGGAGAGGGCGCGATCGCCCCCCCTAGATTCAAAAAAGAACCCCTTATTATAGTAGTATTAGTTATGATTATTTTTAAATTAAATAAATTCGCATCCAACCCACCCAAATCCCATCCCCCGAAAAAAATAAAAAATTTCTTTTCTAACATTCACCGCCATAAGGTTTAATTCCTGGATCCGTCCCGGCATGCAATCAAGCATACACAAACATACATCCTTCCATATACATACATACATGCTCTACATGTACAAAATGATCATGACATGAGAGAGAGAGAGAGAGAGACAGAGAGAGAGAGAGAGTTACGAGAAGCCAGGAGAAGCAGAAGAGCCAAAAGGATGGAGGAGATGGCTGCCTTCTTGAGCTCCATGGTTGCTGAAGGGCATGCGATGGGAGTTCCTCCACTGAACTATGTCCTTATACAGTGTTGGAAGTTGGGAAAGGGCACCACGTACACCAGTTTGGGCCCTTCTTGGGCTTTGTGAGCGTGGCAGCAGGCAGGAAAGCTGGTGACACGAAGCTAAGCCCTCACCCCCACGTGTGCACCACTTTCATGACACTCAACCATGGCCGCTTGACCGTTCTCTTCCTCCTTTTGCTGTTCTAGAAGCTTATTTCCCTTCTATGAGGAGGTCGGCACGTGCAATGGCTTTCATGGGCTTCAGAGCCCTCTTGTGCTTCCCTCCCACAAATCTCAAAGCCCACGTACTAACACCCCTGGAGTCCAGCACTGTTTCCTTGATAGGGCAAATTGGTCTACAGTCCTTAAAACAGATCATATTTAACAACAAGGACATGTAAAAGATGCTTTAGCATTGGGTCCTATCATTTGAAAAATATCCAGTTATTTTAGTATAACTGCTACAGTAATTTTACTGTAGTAACTACAATGGCTGTTAAAGTAATTTTACTGTAGCAAAAGTAATAATATACAAAAATTACTTTTTACTACAATACTTTGCAGATTATTACTCTTTGCTACAATGAAATCAACATAGCAGTTATTGTATTTGCAACAACTAAATCACTAGTAAAAAGTAACATTCTGCAAAATGTTGTATAGTCACTGTATATGCTACAGTGAAATCACTATAGCAAATAGTAACGATCTAGAAAACACTATAGGTAAAGAGTACACTTGCAGATTGTTCTCTTTGCTACCAATGCTCGAAAGGCCCGATCTCGGGAAAAAAAAATCAGTTAAAACTTAGTCAAAAGTATAATAAAAAAATTTCCATCAAGAAACGAGTTCGACGAAGAGCAGCAAACAGGATTGATCACATAGAATTTTCTGATCAACAAAATTCGATGTTTCTCCGCAGCAACGAGATCACAAGCTCAAATAATAATTCGACAGACCAAAACTCGAAGGTTACTCTTGACCTTCTTAATCTCAGTAATAAGCCACCCTCCGAACCAGGAGTCCCTTGATCTCCAAAAAAAAATTTATTTGATTTTTCTGAGCCATCTCTAGTGGGGCAAAAGGAGGAGGTGAACTGGTGAACTCTGACATCAGTGCCTGAAGTGTCGCACACCGGTGAAGAGGAGAGAGACCCCATACTTGTTGCAGCAGTCTACAGCATCCTGATCTCTCATACTCCCCCCTGGTTCTGCAATCACTCCAATGCCATGCTGGCATGCTTCTTCGACGGCATCATTCCAGGCTGTCAAGGTCGACAAAAAATCAGAAGGAATGAGGTGCATTGCATCTACGACTTAGAACAAAAACATCATACAACTCCAAACTAGATAACAGCATGCATTTAAATACCATAAAATTGTACTCTCTTACCAAATGGAAAAAAGGCATCACTGGCCAGAACAGCCCCCTTCGCTTCTTCTCCTGCTTTCCTGAAAGCAATCCTCAGGCTCTCCAGCCTATTTGGTTGCCCACTGCCCATTCCCAACATACAATTGTTCTGCACAAAATGTAATGGACATAAGTGAGTGCAATTGGTTTCCTACCTTATGTAAAGGTACCCAAATGGACTGACAATTTACAAGAATTGAAGGACATGTCAGCAATCATGAGATCTTCATTAATTAAAAAGAAAGAAAAAGCTATGCTATATGGCATTATCATGGAAATAAGAAGGCTTCAACACTTGAGAAACTTAAAGTTGAGTTCGGTTTAGCCAAATAAAACCAATTTAAAAAATTCTTTATGATTGAGCACTAAAATTACCAGAAACATGCAATATTTGGGCTTCACAGTGACTCAAAAGTCTCATATTATTACAAAAAGGAAAGAAAATCAACTGTTAAAATTAGTCCTTCAAAGTGACAAAGATATAGGACACGGGGAGAAGAAAGAAGATCAAGAAAAGAAGCAAGAAGGATCAGCTGAAGGAGAAAGGATGTGCATGCTATCACTCGGTGGTAGGGTGGGACCGTGGGAGAAACAAGTCTTTTTCTTGATATATAACTCCATATGAGGCATTTTTAATTCAGTGCTACTGAATGAGATCATCTTGTTTAGCTACTTGAAGCACATAGCAATTTCAAGCTCGATAGGAGGAAGGAAAAAACCAAGTCAAATTACCTGGCTTCAAGCCTTCAACTATTCATGTAATTTTAAATTTCACATGTTACAGGGAGGTGTAATTTATAGACATAAACATGATGATAACTGTGCTTGGGGTGCTTCTATTGACCATAATATCATAGTTAGATACGAAAGTATGAAGTTAAAGAGTTTTAGGCTACTGACATAACGTGTTCTTGTAAATCCCTGAGAGGTCATCTCTAGCTTACTATTATGCAAAGTTCATCCTTGTTTGTCCAAGTAAATATGGATATAACTCGATTCTAAGGGGGAACCTTTAGTCTACATGACTGTTATTTGAATGTTTATTTGCTTTCAAAATGGGACAACTTCTGTGTAGCATCTTGCAATGTTCTTCTACAACTACAATCAGCTTTTCGAGTGGCTCTAACCATATTTTTTTGGTTATAGTTTCAGTAACTATCTTGCCCTTGAGAACTGAGAGTTGGATGACTAAACATAACATTTGGAAGTGTTATTAACGTGATCGATTGCGATTTTGATAGTAAAATATTTCTTCACGTTTCTTTAATTAAAATTACAAGGATGTTGCAATATACAGTAACTTGGCTAAAAGAGTAATTCCTTTTGCAGAAAGGATTAGACAACGTCAGCAACCCTTCAAAATAAATTCAACTGGAATTGTCATAACTTTCAGGAAAGGAGTTGCATGACATGGCAAAAGAGCCTAACAAGAATTGTTAGGCATGCTTGAAGAGAGGACAAAAGCTACCAATATTTTATCGGGAAACTACATTCTCAGAGTCCATCACTCCAGGGCGGATTGAAGAGGCTCACTCTTTCAACATAAATTTTTGTTTACATAATGTTGAAGCTTTATAGTTATTAGTAATATAGCTAATAGATATCTCCTATTACCACTATTTAGATATCATAAAGTTTGTACTTAAATCCTGAAGATGATTAGCTAAAGGCACATCAATATCAGTTCCCTAGTCTATAAACAGAAAGTGAAAATGTCACACCATCATCTTCATAGAAGAGTTGATGATAATTTGTGAAAATGGCAAATTTTTAGATGGGTGAATGTAATCATCAGATAGTGCAAGTGCATCATGTGTATCCTCAAGAAAAATGAAAATAGTTAATGTATAAACTACATGCATTATAAGAAGAGTTATATTCATTAAGGAACTCAAAACACTAAAACCATCTAAAAAACTTCTGAAATGATCCATAAATATTTAATTTCAAAGGCAATTCCTTCAGACGTATAGTTTTGTGATTTCGTAGTTCCTCTCATCTTTATATGGTCTGCAATGCTATACAACTGTAAGTATTATTCAGTTCAAAATCTAATCTGGTTACATCTATCCTTAGTGAACTAACATTTAACACTGAAAGCAGTAAAGGACAAACCTTGGCTATTACAATGGCATTACTCTTGACATGTTTAACACAAAGCCAAGCAAATTCTGCGTCACGGAGCTCATCCTCTTGCGGAACCCTTTGTGTCATAATGCTAAATTTGATAGTTTCTGGGGTTAAATCGTCGGACTCTTGAGCTAACCACCCCCCACCAACTTGTCTGAGTGATAGCATTCCTTTCTGACTCTTTCTTGCTTCAAGGATCCTCAAAGTCTTTGACTTGCCACGTAGAACCTCAAGACCTTTCTCTGTATAATTAGGTGCAACTACTATCTCATAAAACATTCTTGTTTCACCGTCCGTTGGACTCCTAAACTCCCGGATTTCCTTCGCAAGATCCTACACATTATACAATGAAATAAGAAAATGTAATTAAATCATATGAGAAATTCATTTTGTTTACATTGATTACCTCATCTATTGTTGTGTTGAAGGCAACTATTCCCCCAAATGCACTGACAGGATCTGCTTTTACAGCTAACCTATATGCTTCGAGAATATCTTCCCGCGATGCTACCCCACATGGATTTGTATGCTTCACAATCACACAAGTAGGGCTCTTGAACTCTGACACACAGTTCCAAGCAGCATCTGTATCTAGATAATTATTGTAAGACATTTCCTATGACAAATGAAAAGTCAGAACAAGAGTAATTTTGAGCTACAGATAATGCCAAAAATACCTTTTAAATGAAAATTAACTCATAAGGCCAAGCTAGATGTAAAATTGTAGAGTTAAAAAAAGAGTATGAAATATATTACAGTTAATTCAATTTCCCTCTGTGAATAATTGCGCTCCAAGATACTTCTTTAATTTGTCCATAAGACAAACATGTAGGATGTTTGCCAATAGCTGACAATGTTCAGGTTTTATATTATTGCCGAAATGAATGGCCAACTTATCAAAATTAACCGTTTGGCACATAAGTCCACCTTCATGGTCAAGTCAAGCATGTTGGATTAAAGCAGATGCACCTAATAACTAATATTAATAGAGTACTACCTCTAAAAAGGTAGTCAAATTTGCGAATATAAGTGCTCATGATGCTACACGTTATAGAGGACCATTATTCCCAACCTTTTTCGTTCATTGTATCCCATCTATGTGATGCATGAGTAGATTAGACAAACACGTGTTTCGAGGCTTGCACGCATCTCCATGCTTGAATAAAAATAATATAATCATTTTCGGATTTAATAATTCGTGAAAATAGTATTTTCGGAATAAAATATATAATTCAGAATAAAAATTAAAAATAATTATTTTATTCCGAAATTATTATTTTAATCCGAAAATATGTTATTTTCGGATTTATTAAATATGGTAGTTTTTAAAATATCTTTTAGGAAAGATTTGGATAGATTTAGATCTTTTAAATTTGGCAGTAGTTATCTTTATTTATGGGTAATTTTAAAGATAGAGATATGATGGATTAAAAAGTTAATTAGGTGATATCTTTATTTCATCAGTGGTTATCATCTTTATCTCTTTATTTTTGGAAGTTGTTAGGAGAGATCTTTATCTCTTTATAAATTGTCATCTTTCTCTTTTTGTTTTCTCTTTAAAAAGGCATGAAAGTCTCCATTGTAATGGTATTGATTGAATGATGAATGAAAAGAATGACAACCATTTGCTTTGACTCCTGTGAGGCTGTGAGAGATTTCGTACTGCGTTCCTGAGAGAGAATCGAAAAGCGAGAAGCTCGCCGGCGTGAGGTCGAATTACCGTCAATGCGAGACCGACAACCCCTTCGCCCTTCCATCCCCTCCCTTTCGTTGTATTCAATGCAATACATTTTGGCACCAATCCATTGATATAGAAAACTACACTTTCAATCGAAATTTGACACCTTGGATACCGTGTATATTAAGTACATGCAAATTAACTTTAAAATGCCACCTTTTTCTCAGTATTTGGTTTTGGCCCTCCAAATCCATCTTTGTTGGCCATTACTATTTAATGATAAACCTTGACCTACTTATCTGGGCTTGGATCCAGAATTAGCAATGCTTCCCCTTAAGAGTGAACCTCATAGGAAAGATGTAATAAGTATCCACAAAAAGACAATTTTGATGCCATATTCATAATTGATACATCAACGTAGTATAGTATCACTGGTAGGGGTCTAGGCCGAACCCCCCCTCATTCACTGAGAGGGATTTCTCAAAAAAAAAACGTAGTATAGTATCCTCATACAATATTTCTCACTATCAATGAGAGAGAATCAGCAAAGATTGTCGATCCTTTCCTAAGACATTGCAACCTGTATGACTTAAGTATTTGGTTCTATCTTTATCTTCAGTAAGTTACTTACTAACAATCAACTGAGTTCTTCAATGTTCAAACATTTACCTTAAACTTGCAAATCAACAGTCCATTGAATTTGGTGCCTCTGACCTATGTTAAAGCCTAAGGTTATCCTAAAAAAAATAAAACAAATTATACAACTTATATTGTCTCGTAGTTGAGACAAATAAAAGATGACTAAAGAAATGAGGCAGCCCCTAGACACTACACCTGAAAATGTACTAAAGATAATAAGAAGAAAAAAAACTTTGAGTACAATACTTACACTCATCCCTAGTCAAATCACCAATTCAATCATTGTGTAACGTACTTGGGATGTGTCCCTATATAATTTCTTCAGTAACGACCATTAGTTACTTCATTGACAACCAATTGGGAGTTCAACAAGGCAGTCACAACTTTCAAAACACGACTTCTGAATTGTTATATTACAGGTTGGCGAATTGTTTGAAGGACAAGACTAGAGGAGAGGTCGTTGTGCCTCAGGGTCAACAACATATGATTGTGCAGGTAAAAAAATTCATGAGAACATCAAACAAAAGCGCAAGCACTGCAAGTTGTTACTTGCATCAACCACGACTTGTATCGAAGTAATTAGTTTGCATTGCCATACTAAGTGGTTTTATTGGACTAGAAGTGGAATCACTCGGAAACTGAACATTGCTCGACATTTTGTATTGGACAAGCAGGGTGGTATGTGTATCTCACAACTGATATTGAATACATGGGAAGGAAACATGTATAATGACACGTAAGTTCTTGGGGTCTGAAGATATTTGAGTTGTCTAACAGATACCTTCATATCTAAAACACCCATACATCTCCCCATGTCATTGTACTTGTCTTCTTCCCGTGCCGCAATGTAAACTCTGGTGTCCTTCAAATTGAACAAGCTTGCTTGTCCTCCAATTATTCCACTCCGCGTCCAACAAAACCATTCTAATTGATGCCATGAAAGTAACTCCTTCAAATCACGCTGTTGTTGATCAAAGTAATACCATGCATTTTGCTTTCAATCCTTATAAAACTTGATGATTTTACAAGCACAAATAACTATTGGTTACCTTTTCACACCAGAAATTACTATCCTCTGCACCATCTAAGTATCGTAACAAAGAATGCTGACGCTACTCATTTTGGTAATGGTCTCAAAAGACAATGCTCTTTATGTTTTATTAACATATGAACAGTAGTCTTATAAGTTAAGTAATCATGTTGAACTATGGCATCAAAAGTTGTTATTTCAATACTTCAGCTATTTTACCATTTCATAAAAAACTTGTTTATATCTATTTACTCTACTTTGGTTTATTTGTTTTTCATGAAGTATGCATTTCCTAATATATCATTGTGTCATGTCCCTATAAGACAAACTAGGAATTGTTCTTTTTGAGTTTATGCCAAAAATAATGGAAACTATGAGCATGATGCAGTATGTACCGTACTGTCCGATAGATTAGCAATGCATAGGTTCAGCACACATCGAAAAAAGAACCAACGTTTTGAATTATCAAGAAATGGCTTTTTCCATTAGATTTTACATAAAAATTAACAATTACTCTCAAGTCTTTGTAAATTGCAACTGCTAGGCTTTATGCTTCCTCTTCAAGATTAAACTTATAAACCTGTACTTAACAAACAACTATTCGTAGTATAGTTCTATCTACGTGACCTCCCCACCAAAATATCATTAAATACACCTTCATTATAAAAAAATTAACATAATTCATATGAACTTGTAGTTTTGGGGATTTATTTATTATTTTATATGATATCATTGAAACACAGTGGACAACAATATATCTTTCTAAGTCAAAATTTATTAATCATCCATGAGTTTTATATATAATTTAATTGTAGGTCTCCTAGATGTTTTCCCTTGCTCCACAGGCCATTATGTGCAACAGAGTTGCAACTTAGCACTAACATAAATTTGTCATAGTTTGCTAGAAAAAGAGTGAATTTGATATTTTGCAAAATAACAGCACAATGACGGTGCAATCAGCATGGTAACACAAATGAACAATGATGAAGTTCAAAACGTAAACCGGTAGGAGGAACATAATCGGAGATAGGATAATGTATAGGTAGGCCGGTTTGTGATGGGGCCATAAATTGTTTAGCATTAGCTTATCTCACCTTCCCGTGATGTTGTAAAGCAGTTGCAATACCACCGGCATTAACCACAGAGAGACTCTTGTCATCATAAAATGCAGCCTTTTGATGAGGATTTTCACCATATCGAAGTGTACATTTCAATGAAAGCGGCACTGTAAAGCTTGGAGAAAATTTATCTCCTAACAATGAAAATATCATCAGATACATTCACGCAATTCGTACATGTATGAATGTGATAAGGTACAAGCATAGTATATATATTACCGTCCACCGATTGCTTCCACAACCATTCTGAAACTGCCGAATCATAAGAAGCAACATGTTGAAAGGCCTTCTGGGCCAGCTTGCGGCGGAGCTGATAGCCATCTTGTTTACCATGTAAAAATTCCAAGAGTGTGGGATAGTCTGTATGGTCCACCACAACCAGAACATCTTTATGATTCTGTCAAAGCATTTGGTTTAGTATATGTAATTAAAATTTCAAATAGTACAAATCCCATTGTGCTTGAAGTTATAACCTTAGCAGCAGCTCGGATTAAGGCAGGACCACCAATGTCAATAGTCTCAATGCCATCCTCAAATGTAATGCCAGATGTAGAAGAGACTTTTTCATAAAAAGGATACAAGTTCACCACCACTACATCAAATGTCCCTGTGCAAATATTTTGTTCGTTGGACATTAAAGAATATGGGAATTTTATGTAAGGGTACAGGGATAAGGATTGCTAGCTATTGTTGTGAAATGACTACACCTAGAGATACAATTGTCCAATAATCACTACGGTGCAAACTTCAACTCACCAATTCCATGCTTAATTAAGGCTTCCATGTGATGGTCATGATCCCTCCTAGCAAGAATACCGCCATGTATGTAAGGATGTAAAGTTTTAACTCTACCATCAAGCTGCAGAAGCCACATAAATTATCAGGTCTTATTTATAGATAACGAAGTGCAATCTATTCATTCTCTTTGTCAGGAAAATGAGGTCATACACTCATCTGAAAAGTACCTTGGCATATAAAATAGCTATATGTAAACATGCAATCATATCTACTTGACCAACATTATAAGAAATCCATGACAAATAACATTCTTACAAATCAATGGTAACATGAATCTCATATTCATTTATGTAGAATCATAGATGCCTACAAATGTATGTTTCTAGTATGTCATACACCATTTTCTAATCAGAATTTCATATCACTTGGTTCATTGTACCTTGTATACCTTGTGCCACCACTCCAACAAAAAATTATCAACCAATTCTTATCCTATCAAGAAGGGGTCGACTATAAAGAAGATTGACAAGCATTTTCCAATTGGCGGCCAACCGGATGTCAATTGGTGCCAAAAATCTGATGAAGGTAACTTGGTAATAGAGTACTAAGAAACCTAAAAGGCCAGTTGGCGGGTAGGATACTTGACTTGTTGGTTACACAGTTTAGTTCCCCTAGACTGTGAAAGAGTCTACCTGTAGAAGGCAATATTTGATATAGGAAACTGAATTCACCTCTGAGGCACAAACCATATGCCAAAGAGCTGAAATGAAACATTCCCAAACCCTCACCACCACCACCCAAAAAAAAAAAACCTTCCAACCTTGACACGGACTTCTCAGCCCCCAGCCACCACTTTCAACACTAACGGTAAAATTGATGTCTAATGCCAATATCAGGAGATATCGGGCAATGATATTATACGGTTTAGCCATGACACTTTGCATTGAAGTATGGAACTTCAGGTTGAAGTTTTTCAACATCACAACTCACAGCACTGAAAATATATCCATATTGCACTTAAAATATCCCATCAAAATTGCACAAACATCATCACCTATGTAAGGTTTCTAATACTTTTTCCAGCATCTTCAATTTACTATAATTTGTACAGCTCCTGAGTTTGTTACATATAAAGTTGAAGTTTTCTTTGAATGTTATGAATAGTAGTGCAAGGAGACACAGTCATGTGCGTGCACGCACGGGGCACATTCACACCAATATTACTGCTTAGAGCCATGCATCTCCATATTACCTGAGAGTTGGTAAGCATCATAGAGGAAGACAAGAAAAGTACCTTATATTTGGTTATAATCCTAGTTTTACTAATATTTGAAGAAATTTGGCTCATGTATGTCATTCGCCTACAGATCTTGAAACATAAAAAAAAAAAAATACAGTATACCATTAATAAATAAAATCAAATTGTAAGTGGATTTAGGAAGTTTAAAGTAGCAAAGATGCAAATGTATGTAGGTTTAGAAATCAAGGGTGAAAGTACCTAGTACTTAATATAAAGTTTAGAAATATATAGATAGCAATAAATAGTGACTGCATTGTTGTGCCACTTAAGAAATTTCAGTTGTCCCAACACTGGATATAATGCAATGCATGCCTTGACATGGCCAGACAAATTGGGCTAAAGAAGAAAAGGAATACAAAAATCTAGTTTACCATCTCTGGGAAACCAGTGATTTCTTCAACTCTGGTTACAGAAACTCCAGTTTCTTCCAAAGCAGATGCGGTTCCGCCGGTAGAAACAATAGAATACCTAGAAGAAAATAGAGCTTGTGAAGCGACATACAGCATGACATGTAAGAAAAAAATGACAAATAAAAGCTTCAAAACATTATTTAAGTGATACAAGCGTCTAAATGTATTCCCATAGCGCATGGCACAATTACAAAACCAAAAGAAAATTACAGGCTGTCACTAAGGCGTGATTCCACTAAATCGAGGAAAATGCTCATATTTAATCAGAAAAATATGCTTCTACAAAACCAATCGTGTTTAGTTGTCCACACTCTAACAGCACTTGGTAGCATAACTCCTTGCACTCATATTGGCAATCTATGTGTGGTTTGTGAACTGTTGCATTTATGGATCACGGACAGGTGACTCAAATGAGAGAATGGTTCGCCTTGCTATGTGATCATAGAAATTGAATTAACATATTGAAGTATTGCATGATGTATAACAATACACTGAATACTTACACTATGAAAGATGTCTAACTTTTTGGATAAGTTGCAACTAAAGTTTTCACTTACTGTTAGGCAGATGCATTGCAAATTACAATTGCCGACAGCTCACAACTCTTTGAACATTTCCTTAAAAAAAAAAAGATATGGAATTGTTAAATTCATGGGTGTGCCCCTAATAAAACTATGGAGGTGTTTTTACTTACCACCAAATTGTCTGGGGGATTGAGTCAGAATAACCCCTTCTCTTAAGCATGAGTGTTTGATTATCAATCAAACCACCTTGAATCTCTAGCATATACCACTAGCCAAAAGAAATATTTCTCGTTTATATACGATTAATTTAAGACTCGCACAACCACACCTCTTAAATTTGTAGGTTCTGCTCATTGTAATTGGTTTTGATAGGTTGTTAACGAGGGATTAGCTTGTACATTTATGGCTAGATCTCTAATCACCAAGACATGTCCCAACTATTAGGGGTTGGTACTATGAATCTTTGTCAGTTTTCCTTTTAAAGCCTAGATGACTGCTCCTGGCAACTTTCACCCATATCATGTTACATCTTCTGCTCCTCGTCCAGTCGTCCTTACCCCTTCCCAAAATAAATCCAAGCACGTATCATATATGGGCATCCTCCAATTTACATCGCAAATGCTCATACCATCTTAGCTGGTTCTATATCAGCTTTGTTCTCAATTAGATCAACTACATGTTTCTCCCAATGTACTTGTTCCTAGTTGTATACACCACCTAGTTTTACCACACGCCACCGAAGCATCCTCGATCTCCTTCATGCTCATATTGTATGCATGAACTCTTTTTTAACATTTTGAACCATACAACATTACAATAATTACTATTGTTTTATAAAATTTTACTTAAGGTCAGAGTCATGCATCGATTACATAACACCTTTGAATCACCTCACCACTTCTCTCTCTCTCTCTCTCTCTCTCTCTCTCTCTCTCTCTCTCTCTCTCTCTCTCTCTCTCTCTCTCTCTCTCTCTCTCTCTCTCTCTCTCTCTCTCTCTCTCTACTATTGTATAACATACCCAAGTTAATGAAAAAAAATTGTGGTAGCTCTTACCAATAAACTTTTCTGATCTTTATTTCATTAATGTTCTATTGGAATTGCATTTTACAAACTCTATTTTAGTTCCAATGACTCTTAAACCCTTGTCCACCAAAGCTTTTCTCCATAATTTCAATTTAGCATTCGACCTAAAACACGTCTCATCAACACCTATCATCAACAAATAACATACATAATGGTACTTCCTCCGAAATATTGGCATTATGTTCATCTACACAACAAAAGCAAGCCTTACACCATCACATTGGTTGAGTATGCAAAGATCGAATTGAGGTTCTCCAGGTAGTTGATAGTCATACGCCTGGGGGATTTTAAAATATTGCACAATAACAATACCTTATTATCTTCTATTGAATTTCCCCAAGTCTCGTTGAAATGTGGCAATGACAAAAAAAACACTAGAAGTGTGTCCATTTATTTCATTTGCTCGCTTCAAATCCTTTGACAAAATCTTGATCTGCACTCAAGTCTTATGAATAATTTAATTAAGAGATTCATTATAGGGGTTAGGCGATCTATTTTGGCTAGAATATCATTAGCATATATACTCATTGGATTTGCACTACATTCACTCTGTTTTTGTTTGAATACAGTTACTTTGTTTTTTATTCAAGTTATACCATCATAGATTAAACTTCAAAATAGCATGGGAAGAAATAGAGGTTTAATATCAAGATGAGAGTTAATTGAACAAAAAGGTCAAATATGAGGGGAATCCTAATTCAGTAGTAATGTAGGTGAATAATTTAACTAATGAAATACTTTGAGATAATCATACCAAGATTCGTATGGAGGAGAGATACAAATGCAATGGCAATGACAATGGCAATGGCTATTAGTATTGTTCAATTGCATGGTTCAACACTAACTGTGGCGAAAAGGGCATTTATTATCATAGAAAACATGATAGATATTATCACAAGACAATAAGCATGATTTTTTTAAAAAAAAAAGTTGAGTAAAAGGTGGTGAAACCCACCCTAAGCTTTGAAGTCCACTTGCGAGGAAAGCTAGATCTCGCTTGTCTGACAAGGATATCAATGCCTGCTTGCAACCTATGAATAAAGGATAAGTGTAAATGCATAAACAATGATTCTATTTTTAGTGTTACTTGTATTTTATAAAGGGTGAATTACACTTTATCCCCCTGAAGTTTAGCCCAAAATCACTTAACCCCCCTAAAGTTTGTATTTGTACCAAATTGGTCCCTATAGTTTTAAAATGTTAGCACAATACCCCCTTTTGAGTTTGACAACTACTAAATTTCCTCTTTTAGTAGTTTCTATTTAATATAAACTAAATGAAAGGGGGCAAAATGTAGTTTATTAAGTAAGGGGGGTTATGTGATTTGGGCTAAACTTCAGGGGGGTAAAGTGCAATTTACCCTCTATAGACAGATAAACTAACAACAAAGACCACAAAAATTCATTAATTTTGCAATATATGTTAAAACTTTAACTATGCACACATAAGATAGAGTTATAAGAGCTATAAGGTTTCTTTCCTACCCACTAATTCCGACGTGGATTCAGAAATAATCCATAGCAAAAGGTATAGAAAAAAAAATTAAAAAAAAATTGAGAAGAGAGAAAAAAAAGTTATATTGTGTGATAATTCAAGATAGTGTAGCATCTACTCCAAAGTAATGGCATGCTGAAACACCCAGATCATAACTACTCCTTCGCTGCGGGTTTCTACATGCTTGGTTCAAAAAAATGAATTGGGTATCTTAAAAACCATAGCTTTACCTACAAATCGAAACACGAAAGGGGGTAATTAAGCATACCAGCTGAAATAGAAGGGGTTTTTGCGATGGCCATGGCCATGGCCCTGGTCGAAGGACTTGTGGCCTCAGGGGAGAAATGAGAGAATGGGCGAAGCAAGGGCAGATGGTCCTGTATCCAAAACGAGAGGGTTGAGAATCAGTTGTGGGTGGTGACTATGTGGAAGTCGGTATATTCACCGGATGATACTTAGCTAACCCCACCCTTGATTAGAACAGGAAGAGACGGTGAAGAAGAAGGGGGGGGGGGGGGGGGGGGGGGGGGGGGGGGGGGGATTTACACGTCGGGGGCGGTGAAGACAGCGGCGTTGAGAAAGGAGGTAATAGTTAGAGGCTTTGGTTGTGGAGGCGGCGACGGCGGCGGAGGAGGACGGCGGCGACAGCAGACAGGGCATCCTCTGTAAGGAATTTCCTACACGATACAGACGAATGTCTCTATTATCGACCTTCTCTCTCTTCCGAGCCAAGAGGAACAAAGGAAGGGAGGGAGAGCTGCGATTTCCTGCTGCAGCCCCCTCTCTCTCTCTCTCTCTCTCTCTCTCTCTCTCTCTCTTGGTTTTGCTCTCACTCTCGGGAAAAAGAGGTCGGAAGGGAGGAGATTGGGCGGATGCACCTGGTCGCAGCCCCTTCTCTTTCTGCAGTTTTCTGCGGGAAACGGGAAGGGGGAGTCGGGGTCACTTTAGCGCACCCTCCCTCCCTCTCTATCCTCGGTTTGAACGGACGGCTCGATTAGGGGAGTGGTAACCCCATCCCCATGCGTTTGGGTTTGGTAATGGGACGTAGAAGGTGTGGTAACCGGACGTAGAAGGTGTGGCGCATCTCTATTGCACTGAAGTTGGGACTCACATCCTTTCAAGAGTTTTTTTTTAAAAATAATATTTAAAAAATAAAATATTATTTAATAGTTATATTTTAAAAGTAGCTAACTAATAGCCACGTGGCGTGAGCAAGTCGCAAAGCGCCCGCCACACTGGTTGTCAGTTTTTTTTTTTCCCTGATCTTTAAAATCGGTATTTGAAATATGCTCTTTATTAGACATTAATCCTTCTTTACCATTGAAAACCTGCTTATGTTTTGGTTTCACTTAATTTTTTTTTCTTCAGATTTTACATTGAAGTCGACATTTCGAATATGGGTTTTAAAAACCATATTTCAAATATGGTTTTTCATTGTAGTTCCATCAATGCAGTCGAGACGTAGTATGCTTTTGCATTGGGGTCCTATGGGAGGGGGACGAGTATGGTTTTCAATTGAAACCGGTAAGTAGAATATGGGTTTTAAAAACCTTATTTCAAATATGATTTTCAGTTTCCATTAAGCTCGATTTCACCTATATTTTTCGAAGGTTTAAAACACAACTGAGCACAAATGAACATATTAAAGTCGGTATTCCAAATATGTGTTTTAGAAACCTGATATCAAATAAGGTTTTTCATACACACAGTTGATCTCAATGGTAGGGAAGGATTAAGGTCTAATGAAAAACATATTCCAAATATCAAATTTAAAGGTCAGGGAAAAAAAAAATTGGTAGTCAGCATGGCGGACGCTTTGCAGCACTCATGCCACGTGGCTGTCAGTTGGCTACTTTTGACATTATTTTTGAAACATGGTTAATAAAATAATTTTTTATTTTTTAAATGCTACTTTGAAAGAAAAAAAAAATTCTTTTAAACCTTAGATCTAATCCCGACATCAATAGGATTAGGATTTGGCTTAAGGTTCATTAACCACATATCTCTGGGTCCACAAATTATCCTCTAGTCCATTAAAATCCAAGTTCGAATGGGTGGAGTCAAGCCAAAACCCAACAACCTCTTCTTTTCTCCCGCTCAGGGTTTTATTTTTTGTTGTCGGGGAAGCGAAAAAACAAGGTTTTATCACCTTCACGTGAGTACGATTTTGTTCACTCTCGTCTCAACTCGTCTGAATTTCTAATGATACTTATTTCAAAAGCTATTTTTTTCAAAATATTATTAAAAAAATTTAATTGAATAACTATTGACGAGAAGTATTTACCACACTAGCACTTTGACAGCCACATGGCATGTCAACATCGTAAAATGAGCCATGTCATTTTTTTTCTTCTTAATTCTTGTTAGAGAAGGTATATGCATTGTCGATTTTAAACCTGGTATTCTAGATACCTGGTTTAATTAAAGACCTTATACCCCATTACGCAGCGGTTCCAATTCTTAGTTGATTTCACAATTAGTTTTCGGTTAAACCCGGTATTTGGGATATCGGGTTTAAAATAGGCAACCTAGATATTGATTTTAATGAGAATCAGAAAAAAAAAAATTTGGCAGAGCTCGCTTTACAGCGCTGACCTGCCATGCGGTTGTCAAAGAGCTAATGTGGTAAATACTTCACGACAATGGCTATTCAATTAAATATTTATTTTTTAATAATATTTTGAAAAAAAAATCTATATTTAAAGGAAAATACTATTTACCCTAAAGCATCTATCTCGAATGGTCAACTAGAATGGTGTGTCCAGATCACATATGTCTGTTGCACTCAGCCCCGACTGGCAGGCAAAGAGGCCTCGTGATTGGATGCCACATTATTCATGTTGAGCATCCAAGACACGCTTCGAGTTGAATAGCGTTGCTTTTTTTCAAAATAATATTTCTAAAAAAGAAATGTTTAATTTAATAGCAACTGATCAAAAATATTTAACAGATTAGCACTCTAATAGCCAGGTGGCAAGTCAACACTGAAAAGTGCTCGCCACATCGTTGTCCTTTTTTTCATGTGTGATAAAATCGGCATCCAGGATGCTAGGTTTAAACCCTGAATCCCGGGATGCCATGTATAATAGAAGCTGCACATCTCATTTTGAATTGAATGAGACTTGGTATTTTTTTCCCGTGAAGCTACCTGCTATTAAACTCGATATCCTGGATGCAGACTTTAAACTCGACATCTCAGATGTCGATTTTATTCGCACACACAAAAAGAAAAAACGATGTGGCAAGTTTGCCACATGGTTATTAGTGTGCTAGTCTGTTAAATATTTCTAATCAACCGCTATTGAATTAAATATTTTTTTATTAAATATTATTTTGAAAAAAAAACTCACTTCTGAAGTTTTGTGTTTCCCTCAATTCTCTATGCATATGCTGTTGAAATTAAATCCTATTATCAGAGTCGCAGCGGAAGCAAAAGATAGATCCGAAGATCTCATGGTATATGTTTCATTACAATTAATTCTACAAAACAATCTACATGCAAATTTATCATCTTAGCATATGTGCGAAACCCTAGAGACATATTATGATCTACGAAAGACATGTATGCATCTAGTTAGGTGTTTAAGATCATCATACCTTGTGGATCTATGATCCGAAAAGAACGAAACGATGATGAATCGCATGTGAATCGCAAGGGAAGCTGTCGGATGACATATTGTCCTTTGCAAAGGGAGGAATCCTCGAAGTCCTATTTCTGAGTGCAAGGACTACGAGCCGATGGAGGAATTTATTGTGAAGACGACGGCAAGCCACGAGATCTCCTCCTTCTCTTTCTCTCTTCTTCCTTCTCCTTCCTTCCTCCCTCTTCTTCCTCTTTCTTCCTTGGCTGAAACCACAAAAAGAGAGAGAGGGAGAAGGGTTCGGGTTTTAGGAGAGGGGATAGCCTTAGGGCCGGCCCCTCTCTCCCTAATCCTTATATAGGGTCGGCCCCAACTCACATACACAAGCTAGGGCCGGCCCCCTAGTGATTGGGATGAGGTGGGGCGGTTTTTAGGGTTTCTCCATATCTATCGTGAAGCCTGGACGAAAACACCATTCACGAAAAGTAAAACATTATAAGAGAGATTGAGTGAGGTGCGTTACTCGGAATCGAGTTCCATCAGCGCCTATGAGCTCCTGGAATTATTCCGTTCATTTTAAGATCCATATTCAATATGTTCTGAGCCATATTTTAGTATTTATCAAAATACCCCTATAGCCCCTAACACATGCGAATTAGGTTTTTAGGCTCCGGGCTTGCGCTCCATCGCGCTACTTCGCATCCAACGTATCCAACCAGGTCAGGGAATAATTCCTATATGCAACGACAGGGTGGAACCTTCAGGGTTCAGGATCTCTAGCTCCAACCGGATCCCTGATTAACTATTCTGGTGACACACCGAAAGTTTCGTTAATCAGCCCTAATCCGATTAACCCGCGTAGCCACCCAGAGTGCGATGCGAGTTGAACTCTGGTGATCATAAACTTATGTTACTCCCTTGTAATCATGTTCTCTACTATACTCTGATAATCCTTAGTCCCTTATATTACTGGTGCCATGATACGACTCGGGCGGTGGGGAGCACCGTCAGATCCCAATCGATCATCTGACTAGGATTTTGATGACTTGTCATCTATAACACCACAAACCTTCTGGTGTTATGCATAGCATCCGGAACGTCGTTAGTCATACTGATAACCATCAGGCCTGGGTTAATTGTGTGGATAGATTGACTCATCAAAATGCACCCATCCAACACTGGATGTCGGATAACCTGTAGGGATTGTATGTCACTCAAGCGCCAGCCGGGTAACCCAACATACCGTGGTATTGGACTATGGAAGGTCCGCATACGTTGACACATCAAAGCATCACACAACTGGATGGTCCAGTGTACATGGTCCCTCAAGGTTAAGGACAGATTATCTATAGTAGTAAGACGATTTATGCACCAGTGTCTGAATCACTGAACTGTGCACCATCTTGGTTCTTGTTAAACACGATCATCGTGCTTGGTCAGGTGAATGGGAATCTCACGTTCCCATGGTGGAGACTTCACCACATCCTCTACCTGTCAACAGCTTATTCTCGGTGAAGTGATCGGCATCACCAAAGCTGTGAACTGGTTCTAGGTCTATACAGAACTGGTCCACTGGGTCTCCCAAGTATGGATTTACCATGCGCCTCAGTGGCCTACTGTGTTCCCTATAGTCATTTATTATATGTGTATTAACATATACCAAAGTAGTATTCTAATTAAAGCAATAACCAAAGTCATCTTTATTAATGTTAATACAGAAAATCCACGCTCAGGACACACGAGCTACAACATATGCACGTCATGTGGTTATCACTGCTCGAAAAGAGAAGTAAGACGGGCGACATTGGGGTGAAGATGGAGGCAATGATGGGATAGAAAAGAGGTGTCATGGAGTTGGACGTGGGGATCGAGGTGAGGTCTGGTGATGGGATGGGGATGGAGGAGAACTGTGGTGGTATTAGAGATTAAGATGGAGGCAAGGTTTGGCGACATGATCAAAGCGAGGGTGGAGGCAAAGTACAACAGCATCGGGGAGGGAAACTTTGGTATCACTCTGATACCGACCATATTAGCTCATGTAAGAAACCAATTAGAACCCCAAGAGGGATGTATATCAGTGGAGATGATGGGGAAACCCCTATTTCTCTGAAACGAGAGAAAGAGATGGAGATCGACAAATGATCTCCGAGGGTAAGCAGTAATGATACTCCGCTGAAGGCGTTCAGGGTCCAATGGCGAGAAATTGGAAGAGGGGAGAGTGACAAACCTTATGTGATGAAACGAGAGTCAAGAGAGAGACGGTGTATCATTCTAACGATCTGGAAGAGAGGAAAAACATGGGATGCTGACCTGGCTTGCTAGGCTTTGATGTGGTTTATTGGGTGTTTCTAATTGGTTTGTTATAGGAGATGGCATGGTATCA
Organism: Chamaelirium japonicum; assembly: GCA_947650365.1. Taxonomy (NCBI): domain Eukaryota; kingdom Viridiplantae; phylum Streptophyta; class Magnoliopsida; order Liliales; family Melanthiaceae; genus Chamaelirium; species Chamaelirium japonicum. The sequence goes on along the minus strand of OX393557.1, from coordinate 4,812,576 downwards.
TTGTAATACCAAAGTTTTTATCATGGGGATTGGGGCTGATGTTGTGCAACAAACATCTCACAGCCCTCAGATACACTCACCATTGAAGGGTGAATCGCACCTAGCCGTGGATGCAGAATCATACTCATCCCCAAATTTTGTGGGAAATATCTTCTACATCCACAACTAATTGCAGTCCTCCCCGAAGTAGTATGTGCATCGGACGACCGTGCGATGTGTTGTACTACGTCAGCCCCTACAATTGTTACACGAAATGTTTTATCGGGATAGAGGTATTGGAAGCGAGGTTTGATGGAGTCGGCTATTGGATAGTGATTATCTCTGGTGTGGTGGCATTATGATGGAAGAACTGCGTTGGGGTTGAAGTTATCTTCGGTGTTGTGTTTCGTGTTTTTTTTTTCATAGTGTGGGGTGAATGTGGTTGGGGGAAATGTAATTGGGTGTTGCTATTTGTACCTACTAAATTACTAGCCCCCAAATTTTATATGGACACAAGTCTGTTTCCCCTATTTAGAGGGACCCCAATTTTTTTTAAAAAAATAGTACACCCCACACACAAGCACATCCTCCCTTTCCCCCCTCCTCTTCTCTTCCTTCCTCTTTACTCCACCTCTTCCTCCTCCCCTTTTTTCTCTTGATCCCTCCTTACCGAAACCCTAACACTCTTTCAAAGAATATTAGGGCTTCGATGAGGAAGACAAAGGAGGGAGGAAGGAGGGATGATGATGAGGAAGGGGAGGAGGAGCAAAAGAAGGGGAGGATGTAGACGGAGGAGGAGGAGGAGGCGGTGCCCTTATCAATAGACCTGGGATAGAAAGGCACACAACCGCACAAGGGGACGACATACAAAAGTTTTGCTTTGTTTACTTACACTTATCAACTTCTAAAAACTCGCGACATCGTTGGTGCCGACACATTTACTTAGTCAATTTACATCATAAGAATTGTATGTCAGTGATCGTCTTCCAACAATGAACCTTGGATTGCATACTTATCACTTAAAATATAGTTCTTTCGATCCAAATTGACGAGGTCAATGTGCTGCCAACGATGACGTGATGGTTTTTTTTATAGATAATGCCGCCAACGACCAAGTCGCCATTGACCTCCCTCTCCTGCCTCCCTTTTCCCTACACCTCTATACTGCCAGTCCTATTCAACCTTCTCGCATCTCCCACTTCAAGTGCCTCTATGGAATCCCAATCGAGAGTAGGAAACGTGTGGCCAAATCACTGACTTTGGGTGGAGGTGAAGGTTGAGGCAGAGGGACTGGGTTGGAGAGAGACACAAAGGGACGAGAGTATAAGATGTAGATTTTTTTAAAAAATAATTTTTTATTCACCAAGTGCAAGGAGTACGATTTTGTTCACCCTGGCTAAAAGAGGGTGAACAATATCATCACCACTATTGGTGAGTTCAACGGGGTTCTAATCGGGTTAAATCACATTGGGTGTTGCTATTTTCAACGACAAAATTACTAAGGCTCTCAACTTAACAAAAAAATTAAAAATGTCCCTAAGCCTCCCAGGCCTACTGATAAGGATATCGTTGCCGTCTCCTCCTCCCTCATTCTCACCTTCTTCTTCTTCTACTTCCTTTTCCTACTCATCCATCTTTCTTCCATCCTCATTCTTCACTTGATCATCAAAATCTTAATTCACTCTGGGCGAGTGTGTATGCGTGGAAAAAATATTCGAGTCGTCTTTATTGTGCACACGAATAGTACGGAGTCGCTGATCCAGGGGCTCGGGAGTGGTGAGCCAGGTGCAGCAAAGATTTGATCATGAGATTGTGAAAAAGATTCTTTAGAGGGTCCCTTTGATCCGCGTCTCCACGTTACTTCGTGCGAGAGCTCCGGAGGGGTTGCCCAGGACAGAGATCTTTATAAGGTTTCGGGTTTTCTTGAGAGGTTGAGTGGTTTTGCCTTTCCTTTGTCCCTTTCGTGCTTCGTATTTTCTCAGCTAGAGGGTTTTTTGGCATCGTTTGCTCGACATGTCTCCCTCAACTTTTACTAGATCTTGGCGTCCTTGATTGTTGGTTCGTGGCACTGATCGTACTTTTGGCATGGCTTTGACTTTGGTGTGGCTCTAGCTTTTGCAGTGCTTTGGCTATTGCACTTGAACGTACACGAGAAACTTGCGATGCTTTAGTTCTTTCGGATTTCGTTTCATATCGGCTAGAACGTGCGTTGCTTTGGCTCTTGTTCGTCGTAGTTCGTTGACTTTGCCACATACGTTGCTTTGGCGCATGCATTACTGATGCTTTGCTTTGGCTTTGACCTTTGCTTCAGCTTGATCTTCTCCTCGAACGACGATGACGACGTCTCCGGGACTTCTTTATTTTTCTGGCTTTCTCTTTTTGTGGACGAAACTATGGCAATGATGGTTGTGGCATCGGCTTTGGCTTCTCTTCTTCTACAGGATTCTTTGGGTTTTTTGGAGTTAAAGGCTTCCTTTGAAGATGGTGGGTGTATATCACCGATCTCCATGCGACGGTTGTAGCGTCGGCTTTTGTTGATAAAGATGACATGTGTAGCACTGATCTTCGTGTGACAGTTATAGTGTTGACTTTTGTTGAAGACGACAGGTGTAGCACCGACTTTGGGCCTTTTTCTCCATGCTTTCTTCTTCGTGTGAGGAGTCGGGGCTTTGTTGAAGATGACAAGGTGATGCCGACTTCGATCTCCTTCTCCGGCCTTTGTTTTTGGCGTTTTCGGAGTTGATGAAGATTGTTGGAGACGACGTGGTGATGCTGACTCAGAGCCTTCTTCTCCAAGCTTTCTTTTTCGTGTGAAGAGTTGGAACTTTGATCTTCTTGCACAAGGCCTTTACGTTGATAGGGACTTTGATGAACTAAGCTGTTCCCTTAGGATACGCTTGCTCGTGCCTCGTGAAGTTTTCGATCTTTGAGCGTTGGAGCCTTCTCATCTTCATAGCCTCCACATTCTCTTCAATCTTTGACCTTTGATGCCATCCACTAACCCCTCTATTTATAGACAAAGAGGAGGGGGGGGTGAGGGAGAGATATGGCTGCGATTTAGTGCATCCCTTAAATATCTCCCCCATAACCAATAGTTTTTTCTTTCATTTTTTGGGGGAAATAACTTTGATCTCTTCCCTTTTTTTGTAGCGGCGATTATGGATAAGATATGGATCAATCTTTTAAGATATGAGCCATCTTTGTATATTCAAATTGATGATGATACGAATTTGAATTTATTTCGTTGGATCGAGGGATCGGTTGGGATCCACCGCTTGCGTAGAATTTCGAGCTACCCCCTCCTCATGAAGTGGTTATTTCCTTTTTTTTTTCTTCCCCTTATGACCGACCACACCTCCCCATAGGGAGAGGCATGATTTTCCAAAAGGGGCCGGTGGGTACCACTCGGTCCCCTTGTTGGCTGGCCATACCTACCATGGGGAGGGGCACAATTTTCAAGGAAAGGGGGCTAGTGGACCCCCCCTTTTGTCTTCGAGTCGTGGGTCTTGTGTCGGGTCCGGTCTGCCTCTTTGTGAACTGATGTGTGCGAACCAGTTTTAATTTGTGGGAGGTTGTGTGGGCCAGATATGATTCATGGGTTAATTTCGGTACCCATAGAGTGTTAGGATTCAGACGAGGAGGGAGGGGTAGGAGGAGAGGAGGAAAGACGAAGGAAGAGAAGGGTTTTGCATACGTAATCGGGTTGGGTTGAGTCGAACGCTACGGCAGTAGGGAGCCCAACCACCGGTCAGCCTTTTGTATACCACCCCTCGACCACCACGTGTTTACCTTACCAGCTTCGCTTCCCCGACATATTTAAGCCCCTCCCGCATTCCAATTCGACAGGGCATCGCTCCACTGTGGAAATCGCCAGGCCAACCATCGCCCCTGTTGGTTTTCAACGCCCAAATTCCTGCATTTCCACCAGTATGCAATCTCTCTCTCTCTCTCTCGTAATCCTGTTGTGACTCATCTGGGGTTCTCTGTCATATGTTTTCTGAGGTTTTTTTGGTTTTTTTAATGAGAAATTGTGATTAAGATGGCCGTGAGCTACAAATATTGGAATGATTGCATCGACCCGGAGGACATGCAGTCAATGTGGACGGATCCCGACGTGAGCAAAGAATGGATCGATGCCGGCGAAAGGATGGGGCAGAAAGTCCACCTCTCACGGGATCCCGACGGCCAGCCTTATCTCACCCAGACCGAAATGAGGGCAAGTCTGTCGGTTTATATGCAATATAACACGTGCATCAATTGGGTTTTCTTAATGTGTTTGGAGGAGTAGGTAACATTATCATTCATGGGTATATTCGTGTTGGTCTTCTTTCAATGTATTCACTATGCTTGCCATTATACATTTTTCATTTATGAATTATGATATTGGCATTGCCATAAACATCAAGATATATACATGTTTATGTTTTATTGATAAATGACATAGGATGAAAGGACATAATCGAGAATACTTGAAAGCGAAAGCAAACGGTCACTCTTGAAAAGTTAATGTTGGTGGAGCATCCATGGGGGACCGCGAACCATTTGTTTTTTTTTTTTTGCATCGGGGTCTTTAGAAAATGATGCAAATTAGTCGAAAAGATGACCAAGTGTTTCCTAAGTTATTTGCAATATGCAGTTCCATTAGATTTTTAACCATTTAGGATTCCTAATCACTAATGAGTCTTATAGGCTTTCCTTCTTCATATGGGGTACATATTCAAATTGGGATTGATTGTTGAGTTGGAATTCCTAGTTACGACTTACGATAGGGTTCACTAATGGATTACGCTTCCTACTTATCCTTTCCTTAAGAGTCCATGAATTATGTAAAACTTTTAGGTTTTGTTTTTTATTATAATTTTTGCATTACTCCATTGTTTGAACTTAGAAGTCATATTTTAGTAGAGAAATGGTTGAAAAGTCCTAGTTTAATATCACATTAAATTAGGGAAGTATTAAATCGATTAGAAGTGAATTTTGGGTTGGTTTTGATGGTTATACAAAGACATGTAGGGGTCATGAATTCTATGCAAAATCATCAATATTGCAATAATGGTTATTGAGTTTCTTGATTTGACTAGTTGCACTACAAAGTTGCTGTCGTGAGTTGTGACTTGGTATACTTTCATGTACTCTTACCACCAAGTCTGCCTGGTCTCAGACCAATCAACTCCAAAGCCCCATGTTGTAAATTAAGAGGGATTTCTTGTGTAGCGCTCGAACAACGCTCCCTCACCACCTCGCTCAGCTTTTGATCGGATAAAATAACCAACAATTTATGGGGTTAAGTGCATTCTTCGTGATCTTCTACATGATATCCATAACCAAGGCAATGATTCACTAATCAATGGAATCATCATTTTGATTTGGGGAACAACCAAGTACTCATTATTTTCCGACTGACCCCAAACAAACAAAGAAAGTCCATTAAAAAAGGAAACCAATTCTTTCTTATTCAGAACAAAAAACGTAGTTGTTAGTCATTGGTTCACCAAATATTTACAAGTTGTTGGATAGAACATAGTAGAAGCCGATCAAAATACAAATAAATTCCGTAAAGATTGATAGCCTAAGTATACACAATACATTTAAAACATATTACATTTTCTCCTGTCCCAACATAGATACACCAAAATACTTTACAAAAGGCATTCTCAAGAACTCCTCTCATTTACTGATTTACATGAAGTCTTCCAAGACTAGACTTGACTTGCCTACACTGGAAAACACAAACTATATGATTACAGTTGTTTGAGGAGGTTACACTCTTTTTGAATTTTGGTGGAATGTTCTAGCAAGAGAGGCAAATAGAGGAGAGAGGAGGAAAGAGTTGTAGAAAGATATTGAAAAGTAAGAAGGGAGGGAGAGAGAGAGAGAGAGAGAGAGAGAGAGAGAGAGATAGATAGAGAGAGAGAGAGAGAGAGAGAGAGAGAGAGAGAGAGAGTTGGTGTTGAATCTAAACAAACTATGCTATCACGGTTTCTTTATTTTAATCATAGCTTTTGGACCACCTTTATAGCCTTGAGCTACAACAAGGGTCCTTTAAACTTTAATCCCTAGATCACCGTGAATTGTTATGCTATCACAGTTTCTATATTGAGCCGTATCTTTGGATTTCCCACCATTCTATTAACTTCATGTCTTGCAGCTATGACGTGACTAGGGCTTTAATCTAGGGAAATTTGTTTTCACACCCCAAAAATGATAAGTTCACCCTATTTTCCATTGCCCCATGGTTTTCCACCTCTTTAATTTATTAATAGCAAGTTTTCCCTCCCCATACCCCACATGCTTCATCTCTTTCATACCCTACCTGCTTCCCGCCTCCTTCCTCCCCTTCCCACACCTCTTTCCCCATCGCAGGAGCCACTACTGCCTCCCTTCCTTGCCGCTGTCACCTCTTCTCTCCTTTTGCTCCTCCCCTCCATCACTTGAGCTGCTGTCATCTCTCCATCCCTTCTTAATTCCTTCCCCATCACCTCCAACAGGGGAAGTGGAGGCGACGATGATAGGGAAGGAGAGGTGGGACTCCGTCCGGTGTGTCTCACCCCAGTTCGACGATAACCATCACTGACCGGTGCATCGTACCCTAGGCGCGATGGTGGCCACTGCCGGCGAGGAGGAAGAAGAGATTAGACCGCGCCTTTTGGGGGGAGAGAAGGGAGGGATACAAATAATGTCACGTCCTGGCAACGTGATATTGGGAACATGCCTCAACCAATTAACCCCGAACCACACCTCACAGTGGATCAATTGTTAAATGGTTCAGAATGGACCGATATCTTTTCAATTATAGTGTCTGGTCAGTTTTTTTAAGACATTGGTCCTAAAGACAGAACAATTAAAATAAAATTATTGATAATCCACTCCTTAATCCCTCCGAATAAAAGAAGATAATCCACTACTTATGACACGTAATACTAGGTTCCCAATGATTTAAAGATACTTGCATTCTTTTTTCTTTTTCTTATTTTCGAGGGAAGGTAGTTGTATTCAACACTAAAGATTATCATCCATGCATCTCCGACTGGGTTTGAGCTGAGTTCGCCTGGATCTCGTAGCCGGGGAGAAAGCAATGTGGCACCGTGACATTGGGCAGAGTCTTGTGTATCCTGTGAGCCACTTTTTACCAATTCTTTTCTATTTTGATCCTCCGGTAAATATCAAAATTTCGGACGACTTACGAAACTGTCAATTTTTTTGGGGTATGATAAAGTTGATTGCTTCTTTCAGTAGATTCACTTCCCTTGGGACTCTATCTCTCCAACGTAAAATCCGCACAGGGTGCTGCATCTACACAAACATATTTTTAAAAAGTAGTGTTATATGGCCAACTTTTGTTTGCCAACCTGATGTGGCCCTCCCCCATACCCCACATGCTTCCCCTCTTTCATACCCTACCTGCTTTCCGCCTCCTTCCTCCCCTTCCCACCTCTCTTTCCCCATTGCCGGAGCCACCATTGCCTCCCCTCCTCGCCACCGTCACCTCCCCTTCGCTCCTCCTGCTCGGCCCCCCCCATCGTCTGAGCCTTCATCTATATAATGGGTAGGAGAATCATGTTTGGGTGAAAGAATAACACATTGAATAGGGAGTCCCTTTTTGTTTAGAGGTTGTTTACTAATGTTCTTTCTTTCATGATGATAGGGTAAATCTTTTGTTGTATTTATTCTCATTGATGTGATGAATTTTTCTGTTCAAAACAATGATTAGAGGTGCTTTCGTTAGACAAAACATATATAGGAAATCACTAAATTTTTTTTTGTCTTTCTATTATTCTTTCTTTCATGTTGATATCTGTATTTCTTCTCATTGATAAGATGAATATTCCTGTTCGGAAACAACACTCCCTAGTTTTGCCTGTTATGATAGTTAGAATATGAGATTTAGCCTATACATCATACCAAAGATATAAGAAATGCTGATTCCTTAGTGAATAATTTTCATAAAAGTTATTTGATGTTTATGGTCACTTACAGATCTCACGTCTTTATATATGTTACCATATTTATTCTTTTCAGGCTGTGGCTGATATTCTTGTTCAAAGGCACTTCACTTCACAGTTAAACCCGGTATTGCTTTTATCTTTTTTTCTAATTTTCACTAGAACCTATTGATAGATGCTTATGCATACATTTCTAGATTAACACCTAGCTGTTGCTTAACTTATGTTTCAGTAAGTCAGAACTGTATAAGTTTTCTTTACTTGTTCCCTTGTTCATTCTTGGTGAACATTTTACTGATAATCATTATTTGAACTGCAAGAAAATAAAACATGAATATATATTGAAATTTGAGGGGCAAAGTGTTGAATTGAATCCACTAATAGATGCTATAGTCCAAAAATTTGGGTGACACACAATACATAAGATAAATGCACATAATACATAAGATAAATGCACATAATACATGAAGTTAACGAACCATCCGTAAGGCGGGTCCCTAGGCTGTCTAGACACTTAGGTAAGTGTCCAAACAAGGCAGGAGCAACTGTAACCTTTTCTTGTTATTCTACCTCCGCTGATGACTTAGGGCGTGATTTTGGTCGGTCTTTCAAGAAGTTACCAGTAGGTGCTGATTTAGATCGTCTTGTCTCTGTCGAAGAAGTCAGAAGAGCGGTTTTCGATATGAAGGGCGAGGGTCCCCCCGAGGCCTAACATGTTTTCCATGCTCTTTTTCCAGAGATTCTAGGGTTGTATAGCCTCGTATGTCTGCAGATTCATATTTGTTTTTTTTTTTGTAGGATTAATTGGTTTAACTAGTCTAAACTATTCCCTTCTGATGTTGATGCCAAAGAAGACTGAAGCTTCTTCTATTTCGGACTTCTGTCCCATTAGTCTCTCCAACTGTATATAAAAGATAGTCATAAGAATTCTTTCCAACGGACTAGTGCCGGTTATGAATGATCTCATCAATTTTTCTCAATCCGTTTTCATCAAAGGCATACTTATTTAGGATAGTGTTGCTTCAGTGCAAGATATCATCTATCAAATGAAGGAGAAACGAGAGGATGGAGTGGTATTGAAGCTGGATTTCGAGAAGACCTTCGATATATTTTTTTCCTTGTCGACGGCGAATCAGGAGGTCTGTTTCTTATGAAGAAGGGGCTTAAGCTCTGCTGCCCTCTTTTCCCCTTTCTCTTTTTTCTCGCTGTGGATACCTTTGATGTGGTTCTTCGAAGAGCTAGAGGCTGGAACCTTACTAAAAGGTAGCTCTTGGTCTACTTTCAATCTTCATTTTCCGGCGACACGATTTTTCTTCTGTGAAGCCAAGAGAGAATAGGTGGCAGTCTTGATGATCATTTTGTATGCCCTTGAGTTTTCTTCAGGATTACGTATCAACTTTTCCAAGACCTCTTTGTTCTATGTGGATCCTGACTCAGCCAAAAGTAGTCTCCTAGCAACTATGCTCAGCTGTAGATTGAAAAATCTACCGATAAAGTACATACGGTTGCCAATCAGTAGCAGAAGACTGCCACCTATCTTACTACTTAGCCTTCTATTACATCCTAGTTTGGGTTGTCAGATGCATCAATGGTATCAAGAGTTCCTTTTTGTGGAAGGGGGCGAATGGTAACTCAGGATCCTGTTATTTGGTCAGCTGGGGAGTGGCTTTCAAATCGAAGGATCGAGGAGGATTGAGTGTCTTGAATCTTAGGGATTTTTTTTTTGAGCAATTCCTCTCCAAGCGGGAGAGGATGGGGTTAAGCCATACCGAAACTATTTTATTAGAAAAAAGGGAAAATTATAGCATACAAAGCCAAGAGCTTATCTCCTTGGAACGATTGGGAGAAAATCTGGCCGACCAGCTTATCGCCAGTGATGTAATGTTCCTCCACACCACCTCCGCCGAAGAGTTTTTGTCAGAGAAAATTCTGGAGTTCCGCTCCCACCATAAGCCCCAGCAAATGCAGATCACGAGGAAAGCTATGTTGGGTAAGTGGTGGTGGATGTTTCGACATGAACATGGAGATATATGGGCCCAAGTCATTAAGGACAGATATTTTCAGAGATTCTCTCATCTCCAAGTACGGAGTAGAAAGTCTTGCAAGATCTCTCTTTTTGGAAAGGAATCAGCAGAGTAGCGGGGCCATTCAAGTTTGGACTGAAACTGCTTTTGGGGGATAGTAAAAGTATTAAATTATGTGTTGACCAATGGGTTGACGATATCAACTTAGCCACCCTTTTTATAGACCCCTTTGAGCTGGGTTGGGATCAGATTGCTACTGTCAGATTCAAAGTCAATTTTTCTCCAAGGGTCCCTTCTTGGTCCGTCAAATTTAGAAGGATTATACCAAGCGACCTTGAATCTCAAGTCCAAGAGTTGCAGTCCCTGGAGTCACTCGGGATCTTTCACGATGAAGTCCTACCGTTTTGTAAATGGGGGAGGGTTACTTTGCCCATAGCCATTGCACTTTGGAAGTCTCCGACCTCGTTGAAGTGCAGAATTTTCATGTGATTAGCCCTTAGGAGAGGTTGTCAACGAGAGTTCTTCTGCTTCACTAGATTCATCCTGGTGTCACGGATTTATCTTGCGTATTGTGTGGACAAGGAAGGGAGGACATCAACCATCTACTGCTGTGCTGCTATTTCTCGAGAAGCATCTTGAAGACTTTGAAGACCCAACTGAAGCTAAAGGCCATCTAGGTTCTACCCTTTCCCTCTGGACAGTCTGGAGAATCCGGAGAGTCAGGAAGAAAGTTAGGTGTGCTTTGGACTTCATGGTCATCTGTGCATAGTACCAAAACTCGGTCCAAGTGTCCAACTCGACTCGACTCGTCTGAGTCGACTAGATTCAGTCGAAAATCGAGCTGACTTGGATGGAAACTCGGACTCGGGCCGACTCATTACGACTTGGACTGACTTGGTCCGACTCAGGAACTACTCGGGCTGACTTGGTTCGACTCAGGAACTACTCGGGCTATTTACTATTTTGAGTTTTGAAAACACACACACACACACACACACACATATATATATATATATATATATATATAGAGAGAGAGAGAGAGAGAGAGAGAGAGAGAGAGTGAGAAATTTTATACTGCGGCATGCAGTAAGTGCAGCATCGCACCGCAGCCGTCTGATGCACCACTGCGTGCATCGCATGCACGCAGCGCGTTCATCAGACGGCTGCAGTGCGATGCCGCACGTACCGCATGCCGCATTATAGCATGCCCATATATATATATATATATATATATATATATATATATATATATATATATATATATATATATATATATATATATATATATATATATAGAATGCTATAGTGCGGCATCGCACCGCTACCGTTTGATGCACCGCTGCGTGCATGCGATGCACGCAGCGCGTGCATCAGACGGCTGCGGTGCGGTGCCGCACTTACCGCATGCCACAGCTTAGCATGCCCCTATATATATATATATATATATATATATATATATATATATATATATATATATATACAGCCGCCCGATGCGGTCTGCGGTGCATCCGATGCACGCGGCCGGTGCATTGGACTGCTGCGGACACGGCCCGCACGGACCGCAACCTAGCAGCCCCCTATATATATATATATATATATATATATATATATATATATATATATATATATATATATATATATATATATATATATATATATATATATATATATAGAAATGCTTAAATGCAGTCCGTGCGGTCCGCACCCGCAGCCGTCCGATGTGGTGCACCGCACCGCGCCCGCGGCATCGGACTGTTGCGGATGCGGACCGCACGAACCGCAGACCGCACTGAAGCATGCCCCTATATATATATATATATATATATATATATATATATATATATATATATATATATATAGGGGAGGGATACTCTCACTAATCAACTCTTACTGACAAGGTTTACTAACGATCCCAACCATCCATGGGATTCATGGATGGTTGGGATTAAACCATTCCTCTCTATCTCTCTCTCTCTCTCTCTCTCTCGATCAACTAAACCCCACCCCCGACCCCGACCCCGACCCCGACCCCGACCCCCTTCCCGACCACCTTCCCCTCCGGCTCCGGCGACACCGACCCCCTCCCCTTCCGGCGACACCGACCTCCTCCCCTTCGGCGCAGCACCCCGGCAGCCTCGACCCCCTCCCCTTCCGGCAGCCCCGACCCCCTCCCCTCCGGCGCAGCACCCCGGCAGCCTCGACCCCCTCCCCTTCCGGCAGCCCCGACCCCCTCCCCTATGGCGCAGCACCCCGGCAGCCATCCCTCCGGATCCGGCGCAGCACCCCGACCGCCCCTCCCCTCCGGCGCAGTACCCCGACGATGAATCGCACTCACTGGAGCCGGAGGGGAAGGGCTGGTGCGATCGGCGTCGGAGCCGGAGGGGGTTGGGACTGGCGCGATCGGCGCCGGAGCTCCGATCGGGGCGGGAGAGGGGGGGTCGGGACTGGCGCCGGAGCCGGAGAGGGCTCCGATCGGGGTCGGGAGAGGGGGGGGGGGTCGGGGGCTGCTGTTCACTGTTTGAGAGAGAGAGATAGAGAGAGAGGGATGGATGATTCGGGCCCTCCATCATGATCGGAACGGACAGCCTGGATCATTAGTAAACCTTGTTAGTAAGAGTTGATTAGTGAGAGTATCCCTCCCCATATATATATATATATATATATATATATATATATATATATATATATATATATATATATATATATATATATATATATATATATATATATATATATATATATATATATATATATATATATGAGGAATGGGATGCTGCCTATCAAAGCAGCATTTTTTGCTGCTTTGAGACATTGTTTGACCATCCTAGAAGTTTTGGAATTTGATGAAATTTGGTGAGGGTGTTGTCTAGGGTAAGATGATCATCCTCACAAATTTTCATCAAATTCCAAAACTTCTAGGGGGTTCAAATGGTCGAAGCAAAATCAGTCGTCTGCAGTCGCCGTTAAAATCTGCAGCATTTTGCTTCGACCATTTGACCCTCTTAGAAGTTTTGGAATTTGATGAAAATTTGTGAGGATGATCATCTTACCCTAGACAACACCCTCACTAAATTTCATCAAATTCCAAAACTTCTAGGATGGTCAAACAATGTCTCAAAGCAGCAAAAACGCTGCTTTGATAGGCAGCATCCCATTCCTCTATATATATATATATATATATATATATAGAGGAATGGGATGCTGCCTATCAAAGCAGCGTTTTTGCTGCTTTGAGACATTGTTTGACCATCCTAGAAGTTTTGGAATTTGATGAAATTTAGTGAGGGTGTTGTCTAGGGTAAGATGATCATCCTCACAAATTTTCATCAAATTCCAAAACTTCTAAGAGGGTCAAATGGTCGAAGCAAAATGCTGCAGATTTTAACGGCGACTGCAGACGACTGATTTTGCTTCGACCATTTGAACCCCCTAGAAGTTTTGGAATTTGATGAAAATTTGTGAGGATGATCATCTTACCCTAGACAACACCCTCACCAAATTTCATCAAATTCCAAAACTTCTAGGATGGTCAAACAATGTCTCAAAGCAGCAAAAAATGCTGCTTTGATAGGCAGCATCCCATTCCTCATATATATATATATATATATATATATATATATATATATATATATATATATATATATATATATATATATATATATATAGGCGTGTTAGGATGCGGTGTGCGGTGCATGCGGCGTCGCACCGCAGCCGTCTGATGCATCGCTGCGGTGCGGCGATGCACGCAGCAGTGCATCAGATGGCTGGGCGTGTTAGGATGCGGTGTGCGGTGCGTGCGGGATCGCACCGCACGCCGCATTTTATCATATATATATATATATATATATATATATATATATATATATATATATATATATATAGAAATGCTTAAATGCGGTCCCTGCGGTCTGCACCCACAGCCGTCCGATGCGGTGCACCGCACCGCGCCGCGTGCATCGGATGGCTGCGGACGCGGACCGCACGGATCGCAGACCGCACTGAAGCATGCCCCTATATGTATATATATATATATATATATATATATATATATATATATATATATATATATATATATATATATATATATATATATATATATATATATATATATATATATATATATATATATATATATATATATATATAGGGGAGTGTTAGGATGCAGCGTGCGGTGCGTGCGGCGTCGCACCGCAGCCGCCTGATGCACCGCTGCGTGCATCGCATGCACCGCAGCGGTGCATCAGGCGGTTGCGGTGCGACGCCGCACGCACCACACGCCGCATTTTATCATTCCTCTCTCTCTCTCTCTCTCTCTCTATATATATATATATATATATATATATATATGTATGGGGAGGGATACCGTCCGATCAAAAACGACAGACGACTGAGATTGATCCTTAATCTCAGTCGATTAAAAAACCCCCCGCGCTCCGTCTGCCTCTCTCTCTCTCCTCTGCGCGAGCCCCGACCCCCCGACCCCAGCTCCGGCAGCCCATTCCGGTTACACCGACCCCCGACCAGCCCCCCCCCGTCGGTTCCGGCTCCGGCGCCGATCGCTCCAGCCCCGACCTTCCCCTTCCGGCTCCGGCCCGACCTTCTCCTTCCAGCTTCGGCCTCGATCGCACCAGACCTTCGCCCCCCCCGGCTCCGGCCTTCCCTTCCGGCCACACCGGTAGCCCCGATCGACCCCCCGGCAGCCCCGACCGCCCTTTCCCTCCGGCTCCGGCCCGGTCGGGGTTGCCGGTGTGGCCGGAAGGGAAGGCCGGAGCCGGGGGGGAAGGTCGGGGTCGGGAGGGGGTTGGGGTGCTGCACTATGAGAGAGAAAGAGAGAGAGAGAGAGGGGGGAGGTTTTAATCGGATCCATCCGAATGGGAACGGACGGCCCGGATCATTAGTAAGAGGTCATTAGTGAGAATATCCCTCCCCTATATATATATATATCTATATATTTATATATATATATATATATATATATATATATATATATTTATATGGAAATGCTTAAATGCGGTCTGCGGTCCGCGTCTGCAGCCGTCCGATGCACCCGCCGCGTGCATCAGATGCACGGTGTCGTGCATCGGACGGCTGCGGACGCCGGCCGCACGGACCGCAGACCGCATTTAAGCATCCCCCTTTATATATATATATATATATATATATATATATATATATATATATATATATATATATATATATATATATATATGTAGGGGCATGCTATAATGCGGCATGCGGTAAGTGCGGCACCACACCGCAGTCGTCTGATGCACCCGCTGTGTGCATCGCATGCACGCAACGGTGCATCAGACGGTTGTAGTGCGATGCCGCACTTACCGCATGCCGCATTATAGCGTGCCTATATATATATATATATATATATATATATATATATATATATATATAGGGGAGGGATACTCTTACTCATGGCCTCTTACTCATATAGTTACCTATGATCCGGGCCGTCCATTAGATCTTGACGTACGGTTCGGATTAGATAGGAAGTTAAAGCAATGGTGTCCTCATTAAATGCAGACTTTTAATACAGGGCAATTAATGCGGACACCATTGCTTTAACTCCCCATCTAATCCGAACCGTACGTCGGGATCTAATGGACGGCCCGGATCATAGGTAACTATATGAGTAAGAGGCCATGAGTAAGAGTATCCCTCCCCATATATATATATATATATATATATAGGGTCAGGATCCTGTGCCTTAAATTTTTGCCATTGTTTTTTGCCATCGATTTTGATTTGATGTCCTAGAAGTTTTTAGAATGAGCTGATTTTTTGTGGATGTAATCATCCCACGTTAGATAGAACATCTACAAAAAATCAACATATTCTAAAACTTCTAGGGGCATCAAATATATAATAGAAGTTAACGGATAAAAATGAACGGTTAATAAAGCTTGCAAATATATGATGCCCCTAGAAGTTTTAGAATGTGCTGATTTTTTATGGATGTTCTATCTAAGGTGGGATGATTACATCCACAAAAAATCAGCTCATTCTAAACCCTCTAGGACATCAAATCAAATCGATGGTAAAAACCGGTGGCAAAAATTTAAGGCCCAGGATCCCGACCCATATATATATATATATATATATATATATATATATATATATATATATATATATATATATATATATATCAAGTCGCCTGAGTCGAGTTTCGAGTTGAGTCCGAGTTCCGGGTTTTTGAACACTGCATTTGTGTTTGCTGGGGAATCTAGAACCGTAACACTCATATTTTCAGAGGGAACGAATCCCCTGCTAAGGATACTTGGGGTTCTATCTTAGCGGTGGCTAAAAGTGGGTCTATTGGGCTTTCTGCTAAGTTAGCTTCGGAGATCAAGCCTATTATATGTAATCTTATTTGAAGTTGTTATTTCTCCTTAATTTTAATAATATTAACTTGGGAATGACTGAACTACTATTATAGAGGGAAGCCAAACGGAGGCAGACATAGTGAAACAACCTAAGCACGTTGGAGGGTTGAGGATTGTAGTCGAATCACCTGACTTGCCAAAGATTCAAAGATTTGACACTTTGCATAGCCTAGAAAATCTTACCAAGGCCCTTAAGGTCTTAGATGCCCTCATGCCCTGTACTATGGTGGTGGTAGCCAGCGAACTTTGGTCGGAAAGAAGTGATGGTCTAGCAGACTCTCAAAGAATATTTTGTTATGAATCCATTCGTTGATTTCGACTACGATTGTGTAATCTCCCACGTGAGGTCCTTAATGCTGTTGCATAATATCTGTTAACACAACCTGGCTATGATACCAAGGAACTTGGGAATCAAGCTGCTAGGTAATATCTGAGAACACAACCTGACTATGATCTAATATGGGGGAAACTAACCAAAGTATATTAAAGCAATAGTCCATATCCATTTCATTTATCATACAGAACTTATGCATGTAAACATGTATATACAAGTATTTCTAAATGCTTATTTTCGTATTCTTACCATTCTTATGTAGCTATGTTTTGTTTTTGTTTACTTTTACAACTTTTCTTGATAATACTTGGTCACTTATAGAGCATTGGGATATCTTACCCTCTTATGCTTTTGATTTCGCATCTTACAACTTTTGTGACCTTTGAGGCATAGAAATCAAAGTCTTAAAGATGTTAAGCTTTAACATTTATTCGTGGTTCATTATTAATATTTCCAACATAAACCTGAACATCTAATCATAAAATGCTAGAGGGGAACATAGCCTTCCATCGGCAAGCTATGTAATTCAAGCACATTCAGGTGATTTCATCTGAAAGCCCGGAATATCTCTATGGTTAAACCATATTATTTCTGGGAACATATTGTGATTTGCAAATAAAATATACATTCATCCCATGCATTCATTTTGCAAATTCTTATTCCATAAATGGAATTACTAAATTCATGATATGTATGAACATGGCATCCTTTTCCTGTAGTGCAGGATATGGTCTGTGCTATTGCAGAAATTGGAAGTGACAGACAACTTCTTGCAGAAAAGCATGATCGGAAAACGAAGGAGACTAGGATTGGAATCATGCAGATGGCGCCTACAACTGCAGAATGGCTTGTCAGGTTTAACATACCAAATTCTCTATCCAAGATGAGTAGATAAATGATTTCTTTGAACATGGAAGCTGAATATTGTCTTTTCTGTTAATAATTGGATATTTTGTAGGGAAATGGGTTATCGGGATTATGATGTAGAGGGAAATCCAACTCTGCTCTACAGACCTTTTGTAAATGTATACTTTGGTGCCGCCTATATAAAGTGGCTGTCAAGTTATGATGGAAAGTATGTTAACAATTACAAAAAAGTTCATTATATCATGTAACATTTGTTTTCCATTGGTGGCTTTTGGGTTCTAAGATACTGATGTTAATCATATTTAGTTTAAATTCGAATTTGGTATTTTACAGAGAAAGAAGTGAAGAATTTGTTGTTAGAGCTTACAAGGGGGGAACAAAGAAGGCAACTCACAAGTCAACAATGGACACTTTCCAACGATACATTTCTGTCAAACAGAATTTGCCACCCAGGAGGTTTTTATGTCTTAGCCTTTATTTTACACAAACAGATAATTTCTGTGTTATTGCTTATACATTCCTTAATATCTCAATTTAGTAAGCATAAATGAATTTACCTGTATCAAAGTTTTCTTCTGCAGAGCAAGGGGTGCTTTCCGTTTTGAAGTATGTTGAACATTCCTCAACAACATTTATGGTTAAATAAAAAACATAAATGAATGTAACTCTACCCATATTTACTTTTTCGACTGATCAAATAAGGCATTCTACTTTATATTAGGGTAAATTACATGTAACTCCCTTGAGTTTACCTAAATTACACAAACCTCCCTTGCGGTTTCAGTATCTACACTGGACTCCCTTGTCAGAGCTCTCCCCCTCAGCTCTATTAACGGAGCAGGCAAAAAGATGACAATGCTGTCATGTGGAAAGAACGAATAATTGCAAAAGTGGGTATTTACCCGACATTTCATTTACCTCCCTGGTTTCATTTACCCCCCCAGCACACACAATTTTCCTAGGGAGTTGACCAGTCTGGCCACCTGATTGGTTGTGATCTATCGGCGACGAGGGCATTTACCCCGAGCTATAGGCCTTGTGATTTGCGAGCGATGAGGGCAGCTACCTGATCAGTGGGAAGAGAGCCTATCAAAAACCTGTAAAAATCTCAACAATCTGAAAATCCAACCCCACCCCCCCCACTCCAAAAAATCTCGAGAAAACCAACAGTCAAAAAATCCTATGAAAATCCCCAAAACATGGTTTTGAATGTTGGTTCCTATCAAATTAGAATAAACGACTAAAAAAATTTGGATTTTCATTACTAGTTTAACCCCAAAATAAAAAATCTCAACGTACCATGGAAGAGGAAATCACAAAGAAGACGATCACTGGCGACGTACTAGGCGGAGCACCGACAACGAAATAGGCGGAGCACTGACGGCGAAATAGGCAAAGCACCAACGTGAAACTTGGCGGAGCACCGACGATGGTCAGACAAATATCTGGCCAAAACTTACGGGACGAGGTAAGTTTCTGAAGGCATTTTCGGGTTTTGAAAAATCTAATCAGTTGACATCAACCCAAGTTGTTCAAGCAACTAACAGATGGCTAACAGAGGGGGAATCTGTTACCAACAATCAAAGCAGAGGGTAGTGCAGTGAAAATACCAAAACTGCAGGGGAGGTCCGTGTAATTTAGGTAAACTTTAAGGGAGGTCTTTGTAATTTACCCTTTATATTTTGTTGAACCTTCTATTCTCCTTTGGTTTAATTTAACTAGCTACTTATTAGGAATCTAGGATACCAATGTTGTCCTCCTTGGTCAATTAAATGCACACAAATTAGTATGCCTTAAGCTTCATTACTTATCAGGGGATCCCCCTCCTGCTGTTAACTAATTATTCATGAGTATGAAGTATTTGAGAGATGATAAGGTTCTTGTCAAGATAAATAAATGAGACACAAAGAACCAAGTTTTTATACAGACTTCCCTTTTATCTTGAGAGGGTGCCAACTAGCTTAACTGGTAAAGTCTCTTGGTGGTTGTAGTACAGAGCTGGGATCGAATCCCATCTTCATCGAATATGTAACAGGTAGGGGTCCTCCCCTTACCCCCTCTGATGTGCACCGATGGATTCTCAAAAAAGGGAAAAACGAAAAGGCTTTCTTTTTATCTTTTAATTTGGAGTACTAGGAGCTTCTTATTAACGTGTTTTAATAGGATAGTGAGTGTTGTTACTTGTTAGTCATGTGTGTATATTGTAGGTTATACATGACTGTTGGTGTATGGGACTTATTCCCTAGACATACACATTGTAAATATATGTTGGCCATTGCCTAATGAGAGGTTGGTTCATTCTCCCAAAACCCTAGCCGTATCTTTCCCTCCCTTTCTCTCTCCCCCTCTTCTAGGGCTATTAGTCACATGGAATCAGAGTGGGATTGATCTCGTGCCTCCCCTGCCAATCGAGATTCTCTCCCCCTTTGATCGAGCCCTCACTCTCCATTGCCTTCAGAAGTCGACGTCGCTGAACGTCAGACGGATTACGTGCTCCTTAGCCTTGCCCGAGATCTCCTATGCTGCATCGCATCGCCCGGAGCCCTAGATCTTCTTTGCCGTGCCGCGTTGCTCGGAGACGCACACAGCCCGACGTCTGCAACATTTGCATGTAGAGATCTGGCCACCCGCTTCCGCCGCTCGAGCTCAGATCCGGCCACTGGCCACTGCCAGTCTAGCTTAGATCCGGCTTCCCGTTGCCACCGCTTAAACCCAGATCAAGACGCTTGCGCTCAGCTCCGGCCACTCGCTGCCACTTGAGCTCAAATCCGCTTGGCTTGTTGCCCTCCTGCTCAGATCCCCCTAACCTTGTAGCACTCAAAAATTAAAAAACCCAAAAAAACCTGGTGCTGCGGGTAGGTGTATCACATGGTGGTAACTGGTTTCACACGAGCCCGAGCCTTGCTTTAGTGAGCTGTAGCACCCGAGAGCTTTGCTTTGGTAAGATATAGCACCCGAGAGTCGCACTTTGCACTCGCACCTTTAGTCGATCTTGCTCTCGCACTCGAGCCACGCTTTGCACTCGTGCTTCTAGCCGGTCCGTGCTCGAACTTAGGCCGTGATGACGACATCATGGTTTGCCACTGTCAGAGCATTCTAGATGGTCGTGACCTGGCAGGGCATCTTGACGTCTCTACTCCGGCCCCTATTGTAGACTCCACCATCATATTTGGAGTATCTGGAGCCACCATGCCAGGACCGTCTATCACTTGGGGACTCCGTGACAGGTGAGTCTGAGCCTTTCTCGTTGCCTCGGTGGATCGCTCACTCCGAGCCAACCTTGAAGAGAGAAGAGAATGGAAAGAACGGAGAGATAAATGAAGAGAGAAGAAAAAAGAAAACCTGCTCCAGTCCATTGGCTATGGGTATAGGTGTGAATTAAGAAGGAATCTAAATTCCATAACTCTACTTCATAATATTTATACGACCCCTTTAGGTTGGGGCACGTTTGACGGCTCTCTTTTTCCCTTCTCACAACACATTATCAGCTCGAACATATCAAGCCTAGCCGACCAGTCATAAGAAAATGGAGAGAGAAACGAAGACAGAAGAAAGAAAAGAAAAAAGAAGAGAACGAAAAGATAAATAGAGAGAGAAGAAGTCCTGCTCTAGTCCATTGGCCACGGGTATAGGTGTGAAGTAAGAAGGAATCTAATAACGTATTGTATGATGGGAGAAAGAGAGAGCCATCGAACATGCCCCATCATAAAGGGGTCTTATATTATTTATAGGATAAGCTTACATAGGGCCTAAGCAATCTATGGAAAACCCTAATCCATGGAAGAAATGAGAAGAGAACGGAGAGATTATAATTATATTATTGAGAAGTGGAGTTTTGGAATTTAGATTCGTTCTTACTTCATACTTATACCCATGGTGAATGGTCTGGAGCAGGACTTCTTCTTTCTTCTCTGTTTGTTTATCTCTCCGTTCTCTTCTCTCTTCTTCTTTCTTCTCACAACATATTATCAGTATGAACATGTCAAGCGAAACGAAGACAGAAGAGAGAGAGAAACGAAGACAAAAAAGAGAGAATAATAGAAAAGAGAACGAAGAGATAAACAAAGAGTGAAGAGAGAAGAAGTACGCCTTCACCACTGCTGCAGAGCTGGGCACATCTCACGGAGCACTTTGTTGAGCAAAGCGGGGCTTGTGAGTATCAATTTCTATCCCAGGCACAGACTGCTTAGCAGGGTGAGCAGACGATTCAGCAGTTTCGCTGCGTCATGCGAGGCTATTGGCGTGAGCTCTAGGCGATAGAGCCACTTCTTCCAGACACGACCAAAGTAGGTACCTATTGGCGTGAGTTGCAGTACTTCCGGGAGCATCACCAGCTCTATTAGTTTCTCATGACTCTCAGCCTTAAGTTTACTCCTCTCGCTGGCCAGCTGATCCACCGGGTTTCCCTTCCTCGCCTTGATGCTGATGTAGCTGAGGAGACCCGCCTTCATACTGTTGCATCTTGTAGATCCCCTGTACTCTCTAGCTTTGAGCGTGCTCTCTGCAACTCCGCCTTAGAGTGTTCCTGTTACAGCCTCTACTTGCGGTGCTTCTTGTTCCTCTAGCACTTCTTGCTCCTGGAGGTGTACCCATTGTGGCAAGATGAAGCACACTATCAACTCCTGCTGGCTGCTTCATCCAGAGAAGCGTACAGGACCACCAGGCCGTGGTCTTCCTGCACGTCCTACTACTGCTGTTGCTGGAGCCACTACCTTCCCGGACTGCCTCCAGCTCCTCAGTCCCCTCTGCCTTCTTTGCTACTACGAGTACCTCTGCACCTTGGAGTATGGAGTCTGGGACCTCTCACTACATGACTCCCGACCATTCCGTTCTTACTTCATGCCTCCTTGCGTCTTGCATTCCTCCGATCCAAACTGCTATGGCTCACTTCTGTCCATCTCGCTGACTGGTTCTATCACCACCAGTTCTGACCCTACATACCGCCTTTCTTTACGATTTGTCTTCCATGCACCTCAGTTCTGCATGAATCTCATTTCCATTAGTACCCTTTGTGATTCTGGACTGACTATTTTCTTTACCTCCTCTTCTTATGTTGTGCAGGATCCACGTAGCGGTCAACATCGTCAGCCAGTTTGTAGATGCACCTCACTCGGTCCACTATGATGCTCTTCTACGGATTCTTGGGTACCTTCGCGAAACAATCAGTAAGTCACTAAGTCGTGCCTATTTTGATGTTGACTGGGTGGGTGACCCGACCACTCGCCGCTCGACTACTGGCTACTATTTGTTTTTTGGTGACTCTCTTATCTTTTGGAAGAGCAAGAAGCAGAATGTTATTTCACTCTCTAGTACTGAGGCAGAGTTCAAGGCTATAGCCACTACCACAATGGAGATCATTCAACTAAGCGACTTCTTGGAGATCTTGGAGTGGATGTTTTTGGTCCTACGCCCTTCACCATAATAACTGGAGTGCTATATAGATTGTTGGTAACCCGGTTTTTCATGAGAGGACGAAGCACATTGAGATCAACTGCTACTTTTCCCGAGAGAATTATGAAGCTGGGACTATCTCGCTTCCTTACGTTTCCTCCACAGAGCATATTGCTGATTTCTTCACGAAGTTACACTCATCTCCTCGTTTTCGGTTTCTTTTAAGCAAATTCTCAGTGTTTGATCCACCGTGAATTTGAGGGGGGGTGTTAGTCATGTGTGTATATTGTAGGTTATACACAACTGTTGGTGTATGAGGCTTATTCCCTACCCATACACATTGTATATATATGTTGGCCATTGCCTAATGAGAGGTTGGTTCATTCTCCCAAAACCCTAGCCCTCTCTCTCTCTCTCTGTCTCTCTCCTTGGGTTATTGGTCACAAGTGTAATTAACTTCTTTAGATGAATTCTTTTGTGCTTTAGTGTGATGTTTTGCATTAAACCAAGCCTTGCATCGTAGATGGGACATGGCTTGATGGTTGTGGTTATGATATTTTTGCGTCGAAGTCTTGCTACTTGTCGTCATGCATCAGCATCGCTGTTATGTATTTTATCTACATATCGTATATGAGGGACTTAGTCCTCAGTTAGTGTACTCTTGGACACGATGCTTATTATTACATAATGGCACCCACTCCACCTCTAGCTCCTTAGTTTCCTTAATGGAAACTTCATAAAGTGAGAACCAGTTATCAGTGTTTTTTTTTAATCTCCATTATTGAATCTATTCACTGACATATCCTCCACATTTGTACCCTTGTTGATGAGTCTTAGTATCTCATGACCTTCAGTAACTCGCTATCAAAAGAATTGCCGAACTCCAAGCAATAGATTTTGGTTTAAGATGCTTAAAGGACATTGAATCCAATATCTGATTTAATCGTTGCTACTAAGGTAATCAATTAATTCCACTCTGTTGGTCATCAATGTGTTGTTGCAGAACTTGATTCTTCTAGTCATGTGTTGTCTACAAACCCTTTCATTCTAGAATCTTTATCTTCAGAGCCGTTCTGACACGGCTTGGTCACCAATTACTTGCATTCCTCACTCTCTTTGGGAAGTACCTGCACTATTGTTGGTTTAATGGTTTGTGTCTCCTTCAAATCTTTGTACAAAGCTTCCATTTGATTTATTTATATGTTCCTTTTAGGTCTAGAATCCAACTGCATTTTGATCATGTTCGTTTCATGTAGCAATTGTTTTTTTTTGTTCTTAAGGTTGTTTGCTCTGGATTTTGCATACAGTTTACCTTTCCTTGAATGCTTCTCGAGCCTTGTTCAATCTGCATTTGCCTTTCATACTAATATTCATTAAATTTGGTTTGAAAGTGTCCATCACATTCCTTGACCTTGTCACTGCTCTCTGTTCTAGATTATGAAAATAAATGGTGCCGTTCTTACGTAGAATACCTAATTGAACACGAACTTCTTGACTAATCATATTCTTGATATCTACATCTTGAAGGATGCATATTGTTATATGAATTTTAAAAGTTGGGGGCTACTCATGCACTTTTGTAGCATCTTATTTTCCCTATAATTGCTGCTGCATTAAGTGTGCGAACATTCTACTATTAAAAAAATATAATTTTCTTTGCAGAGGACAAATGATGTCTGATAGCAATTCCTTGACACATGGCGCTTCAAGTGATGGTGTACCAGTTTCAGAGAAGGCAGGTTGTCACTGTTCTTATGTGTTTCAGTAATCATACAAAATAAAATCATGCAGTTAATATTTCAACCATTTCTATATAGGTAACTTATCCACTTTATAGAATTGTCTACTTTTGTTTTAGTTTCAGTTGTCATAAAATAAAAAAAATCTTACCTCATATGAGGTTCCTACATAAATTTTTTTGTTCATAGATTGCCCATTTTATCTACATGTTTAGATAGGTAAATAGGTCTATTGACTTGAAAAAAATCATTTAGAAGTAAATATCTCCCAGACCAAAGCATTTTTTGGTGAAGCTATTCTCATCTCATGACAAACTGATTCTATTATTGGTCAGAATTTTCATTAAGGAATATGTTCATCATGAAATCCAAGAATTGATTGTAAGGAAGCCGATAGAAATTTGCTCATCTAGATTTTAAGTGGACATACGAGGAGGAGCAGTGTTGTTGCGAATGCAGATTATTATTAATGCATTAGCTGATAAAACTATAAGACTTGCATCTAAGTTGCATGTCAGTGTAGTTAGGGCCCTAGAAGGTATCCTACATACTCTATACGTGGAATCCATAGACATCCATACAAAGATCAAGTGAATACATTAGCTGGAGCATAGTAAGCATCTATATGCTGAGAGGCCACAGTGAAAGGAGGAACATAATGAAGGTAGCATATAAAGCAAATGCTGGCTAGAATTGAATATGGAGTGGCCTAGGTGTTGAGCGCACAAAATAACCAATGTGATGCTGAAGAAGCACAATAAGAAAGATTCACCCTGATATAGGTGATAAGTGTTGCGAAGGTACTTGTTGACGAATAGTCCCACATCGGTGAGGGAGGCACCCATCACCCGCTTAATATACCCCCTATGGATTTCCCCTTACAACCCGGGTTTTAGGGAGTGAGGATATCCAACATGGTATCAGAGCTGGGTTCACTGTCTCCTACTTCGAGTGCTCCCCATTGATCGTGCCTTGCCATGCGTGCTCCGCGTGGGAGGATCCTTGTCACGCGTGCTTCACGTGAGATAGAGTGTTGACGAATAGTCCCACATCAGTGAGGGAGGCACCCATCACCTGCTTAATATACCCCCTATGGACCTCCCCTTACGACCCTGGTTTTAGGGAGTGAGGATATCCAACAGTACTATGCTAGTGAGAAGTATTAAGTTGATCTGTAATTCAGATACATATATTATCATAATAATATTCATTTTCAATGGTATGAAAAAATACAAATATTTTTCGAATAATGAATATACATATATTTGGTCCAAACACATATGGATATGGATCAAATGTAAGCAAGTGTTAATTGGCTATAAGAAAAAAAATATTTTTCAATAAAAAGAGCCTCAAAGAGATTATTAAATTCATATACACAAACCATCCCAAGATATCAAAAATAGGAATTAGATGAATAATCTTTTTAAATACATAAACACAAACCATCCCAACATATCAAACATAGGAATTAGACGAATACATCTTTTACTATATAAAATATATTCACCCAAATACGGAGAAGTGAATCCAGATACAAATATTTGTATGTGGATACAAATAATGAACTACCTTTCCATATTTATATTCTTTAATCAGATATGTAACACACATTGTTGTATGGCTTAAAACGACTATGAACACAACGCTGTTGGGATATATGTGCATTTGTTTGCATCCTTAGAAGCGAGTCTGAACAATGGAGGTTATTGGAGAGATACAGAATAAGTAGGGGCCAACCATCGCAAGAAGAATCATGTTGCAATGCTAATGACCAAGAAATCGGCCGGAATGATTACGAACAATATAAAGCGAACATTTATCTTGGCTTGCAATGAATGGTGTTGACTAAATGATTTGGTTGATGAAGTTGCCTAGCAAAAAGGCTGTTTGACTGACCAAAATTGATGATGATTGATACTAGCATGGAATGAAAATTTGAGCTTGTAGTAAAATGTGCCAATTATATGCATGTTTACTAAAGGTGGAGTTGAATTAGTAATGGATGTTAAACATGGCAAAAATAACTGAGATTATGGTCGCTTGGATCCCATGGTGTCAGAAAACAGCTGCAAATATAGACAATCATACACTCACTGCAGGTTCAAGAATGAACCAAGCCCATGGACCAATATTAAATATGAGATTTAAGTGATTATAGGATATTGAGGGAGATAACGGTTAAGAAAAGTTCAGAGCTAGAAAGTCAAATCACAAGACCACATTTATCGACTTATGATAACAGTGAGATAATGCCGAAACAGTCCAAGAAAGAGTGAAAGACCACTTGTAGTAAAGTAGGCGAAATAGTCAAGAATATTGGTGAAATCAACAAATAACATAAAAGTTCCAAGCCTAGACGGAAGCCACATAATAAATAGAAAATGAAAGGAAAATATCTAAAAATAGTGGAATGTTGAAGAAGTTGGACCATAATACAACGGAGAATCCTATCAGAGATCAAAAGGCAGACTTATTGACTAGCATGGTGGCTACCATATGGTGGAAGGTAGACTGGTTCTACTTTGTTCTAATGGTTGGACACTTATGTTCAATACAACATAGGACAGGAGTGGGCCCTACATTAGTGTTTTGCACTCAAAAGAACGATGAAACATAAAACAATAAAAAGATACAAGATCAGGTAAATAAGGCTGATAGCATGACAAGACTTAATGAGGGGTCTGTTAGGGTCCAGGAGTGATTTTACTATCTTCACAGAGTGGTCATTATTAATGAACAATGAATCTGATGTCAAAGTCCCGAAATTTTATCAACAGGCAAGATAAAATCTAATGCATTTATAATATGTCTCAAGATCCTTGAAACCACAAGTGGATCCAAGTCTTCTTTCCCACAGTGGGGTGAAGCCCCACAGTAGTTTCAAGAAGAACATCAGAAAATATGCATATGAGTAGTATGTATAAGATGATTTAAAGATCCAATTATATCTCACATCTTTGACGTATGTATGATGGTTAAATATCTGATACCAAATGCCCTCAAGATGCTGTGCAATATCTTGAGAGCGCCCATATTTGATGACCTTCTTTAGCAGTACGCGATGACTAGCCCCCTAATTCCTAAGTCCTAACTCCTAAGGTCCCTAAAGGACCTAAACTAGGGCCCTAAAGTAGTTTAATATTTATTTTCTAATTTTTTAGAATTTTTAAAGATTTTTTTATAATTTTAAAAAAATAAAAAAGGGGCCGGTACCGGTTCAACCGGAACCGGCCGGTACCGGTACGAACCGGCCGGTTCGAACCGGTTCGGCGCCGGCCGATACCGGTACCGGTACCCGAGTTTTAAACCTTGCTAGCCAGTCAAGTTCCGACAACAGTCCGACAGCGAATGCTGGCAAGTTTTTACTGAAGAAGCTCTCATAGAGATTCAGTTTAATGACAAGGTTCTCCCAAAATGATTATGTCTTATTTGAAGCTTTTATGAAGGTCCATGGTCATTTCTGAACTCTGATGCCAATAAAATTTGAGGAGCAAGTGTTGGAATGGATGTAAATTCTGACCATTACATAAAGTCAACGACAACTACGTTATTCTGTATGTAAAGACATCCAAAGCATAAAAGAATACAATATTGGCTGCATGCTAAACATGTATATGCTGATTTGCACGTACATTGTAATAGGCCACCATATCCTCTCTAACATTGATAATCAAAATGATATCTCTATTATTGTGGTCGTTTATTCTTTAAAGTTTAAAGGGTAAATTACACTTTGTCCCCCTGAAGTTTAGCTCCAAAACACTTAACTCCCCTATAGTTAAAAAACTGCATTTTGCCCCCTTCTATTCAGTTTTGATCAGATAAAAATTACCATATGAGGGAATTAAGTAGTTGACTGTAGGTGCAGAAAAAGATACGGGTCGTCTTTATTGCGAACACACGAGATTACAGAGTGGCCGGGACCCGGGGGGCTCGGGGTTGGCGAGTCTGGGTGCGGCGAATATTGATCAGGAGATTGTGGGAGAGATCCTCTGGAGGGTCCCTTTGATCCGCGTCTCCACGTGGTATTCGTGCAAGAGCTCTGAAGGGGTTGCCCAGGACAGAGGTCTTTACAGGATGAGGGTTTTTGAGAGGCTAAGGAGTGTCCGCCGTGGCTTTTGTGCCTTCCGTGCTTCGCGCTTTCTCGGCTAGGGGGTCTTCGGCTTCGTTCCTCGGTCTTCGTATCTTCCTCGCTCCTTGCTTGACCTCGGCGTTCTTGATCGTCGGTTCGTGGCGTCGATCGTGCTTTTGGCATCGGCTTTGGCTTCGACTTTCGGTTCTGGCTTGGCTTTGGCGTGGCTCTTGCTTCTGCTGTGCTTTGGCGCTTGCGCTTGGACGTAGACGGGGGAGACTTGCGATGCTTTCGTTCTTTCGGACTTCGCGTCGTATCGGCTAGAACGTGCGGTGCTTTTGCTCGTGACTGGCGTAGTAGCTTGGCTTTGGCACTTGCGTTGCTTTGGCGCGGGCTGTACCGGGGCTTTTGCTCTGGCTTCTTGCGTGGGCTTTTGCTTCGGCGTTGACTCGATCTTTTCCTCGAACGACAACGACAACGTCTTCAATGCTTCAGGCTTCTTTGACGGTTTAGGTGTCGGCTAGACTTTGCTTCTTCTCCGGGCTTCTTTGGCTTGATTGGAGTCGAAGGGTATCTTTGAAGACGGCGGGGGTGGCACCAATCTCCGTGTGACGGTTGTAGCGTCGGCTTTTCTTTGAAGACGACGGGTGTAGCGACGCTTCGGGTGTTCCTTTCCAAGCTTTCTTCTTCGTGGATGGAGCGGGCGTTTGTCGAAGGCGACGGGGTGATGACGCTTCGTTCTTCTTCTCCGGGCTTTTGGGCTTGATCGGAGTCGAATGCTTGTTGGAGATGACAGGGTGGTGCCGCTCCGATCTTCTTCTCCGGCCTTTGCTTCTGGCGTCTTCGGAGTCGAAGGGTCTTCTTCTCTGAGCTTTCTTCTTCGTGCACGGAGTCGAAGGCTTGATCTTCTTATGCAAGGGTCTTCACGTTGATGAGGGCTTTCAATGGACTAAGCCGGTCCCGAAGGGATATGCTTTCCCGTGCCTCGTGAAACCTTGGGTCGATGAAGAAGCGTCCCCTCTTCTGCAGAGCTTCCTCGCTTCGTCTTCGGCTTGCGACCTTTTCGACCTCTTGAGCCTTCCCCCTCCCCCTCTATTTATAGGGAAAAAAGGGGGGGGGGGGGAGATATGGGAAGTTTTAATTTTAAATCCCTTTAATATCTCCCCCATAATTGCCAGAGATTTATTCTTCAATTGAAGAGAGGAATAAACTTTTATTTGCTTTCCTTTCCTGGCGGGGTAATTATGGCTCAATCATTTTTGGATTCATCTTGAATCTTGCACATAAAATCGATGGCGACCCGACTCTTCTTCTTGTCAGTCGGATCGAGGGATCGGTGCAGATCCACGTGTGGGTAGACGTCATGCGCAACCTCCCCCCGCTCATGGCGGTATTTCTTTCATTTTCTTTCTTTTCTTTCCTTTTCTTCCTTTCTTTTCTTTCCCCTTTTTTTTTTTCTTTCTTTCCTTTTCTTTCTTTCCTTTCTTTCTTTTTCTTTCTTTCCTCTTTCCTTGCAGGGCCGGCCACCCCATGGGGGTTCGGATCCCTAGTAGGGGGCGGGTGGGCCCCACTCGAGGGTGGCCCCACCCACCCCTTTGTTGGGCACGAGTCGGGTGGGGTCCGAGTGCGCTTCGGGTTTGCATCCGCATGGGTGCATGCGAGTCGGGTCCGGGTTAGACACAATTTGTGTGTCTACATTGACAAAGGGGGGTATTGTGCCAACATTTCAAACTTTAGGGTGCGATTTGGAACAAAATAAATGACAGGGGGGTTAAGTCTTTTTGAGCTAAGCTTCAAAGGGGCAAAGTGTAATTTACCCAAGTTTAAATTACCATCTCTAAAATAGAGAGCCTCCTCTCAACATGTTGTTATACAAGAACTACTGTCTTTCTCAATTTCTCCATGAGCATTGGTTTAGCAAGCATTAACTTATTCAAAATGTTGTTGTCCATGTCCATTATCATTCAAAGTTCTCTTCTTTCTAAATGATAGGATTCAAAAGTTGCGTCTTTGATTTAAAGATGTCTATATAGAATATGCAACATTTGTTTCTGAATAAATGATATTTCATTGCTATAATACAGTTCTTATCTTTCCTTCTTGATTAATATATAAAATGTTTGAGGCTAGCAATTGTTGTTAATGCTTGCCTACTACCTTGATTGCTTACTACTTCTAACGAGGGACTCTTGATTTGATCACCTTTACTTGATTGAAATAGAATAACATAGAACATACAAAAAGTTGCAACATGAAACTACTTGTAGAAGTGGCAAACGAAACTATTCCGACTTCCTCACCCAAGTTCTGATAGCTGTATCATTTTTTTCATTAGTGGACTTAGAAATTCACACAATCTACAATAACATGTTGGGCAGTCAAAGGCATGCCTAGGCGCCTCAAGGCACCTTGCTTGTGCCTCGTCAAGGCAGCAGGTAGGCTGCCCTGGAAGCAGGCACGCAGCTGAGCCTAGGGCTAGGCGGGCCTAGTGCACTCAGGTTATAAAGGTAGTTTTTTTTGGTTCATTTGTTCTTTTTGTTCCTCAAAGTTTCTTCCCTAAAGCCGCAAAACCCCTCCTAAACATCCCAAGTTGATTTCTTACCCAAAAGACCCTTTAAAATCCTTGATTTGGTGAGAAGACAATTGCCCTAAATCTAGAGTTTTTTCAAATCTTTCTCCAAACCTTTTTCCTAACTATTTCATTACTTTTTAAGGTTTGATTAGAGGTCTTTTGTGACACTACCTACAAGAGGATGGGACAAAAAGAAGATTGCATCTTTAAGTTTATTTTATGGTTCTTCTTTCTCTTAAGTTTATTTTTTTTCATGATTCTCCTCCAATCTTTGATGATGTTCTTCGATTCTTCCTAATTTTGTTCTTCTTTGTTGTTTTTCTTTGTTTAGTCTTTACACATATGTCATCCGCTGCATCGAATTCATCGACTCCAAGTGGTAATATGGATAAGCAAGGTGATTCGGGATGAGAATATGGCCAAATCAAGTGGTAACATGGATAACCAAGGTTTATCATATGGGGATTATGACATTATGGTTTGATTAGGAGGGGGAGGACATAGTGATTAAGGTTTATCAGGTTTTTTGTTAGGGATTTCAGCTATTTAGACTTTTTATCATTGATTTTATCGTGTCAATGTAATGCGCTTATGTTTTTATCAGTTTATGTGATGTTATCTTATTTTTGTGTCATCATTTTAGTCTTTATTTTGCCTAAGTATGAGTTATATAACTTAATTGTAGTATAGGGAAGGGAAGGTTGGGGAGGATATAGGGGGCCTCCATGCACCAAAAAAAAACAAGAAAATGGGCAAAAATCCTAGCCGCGCCTAGGCTCAAGCATGCCCCCTGCGCCTAGGGTGCGCCTGGGCTTTTGACTGCATAGATAACGTGTGATTATAATTAACCTCGCTTGTTCTTTAGGTTTGATATTCTTGATCTTTGATTCTTCTTTCACTTAAGTTGTTTATGCCTTATCAAACCATACAGTTGTATAATATCTTATTGACTCGTCTACGTTCGTATATAAACTAGTATCTGTATACACCATTTCAGGATTCATCAATTTTAAAATATTACATACTTACATACACGTACACATCAATGTACGTATAGATATATGAGAAAGGGTTTGGTGAACTTGAGTTCACAAATGAATGGTGAAACATGGTTTATATTGCGCCATGTGTCCAATGAATGGTGAAACATGGTTTATATTGCGTCATGTGTCCATTGAAAAGACATAAAACAAGTAAGAGGTGATATGCTTGAACACTGAAAAGACATAAAGCAAAAAGTAAATGAGGGTTTGAACACTTTCTCAGGACACGTGGCAGCTTCTCCATTCGAGGTCACCATTTGAATGGTGAACTCGAGTTTAGTTTCTTGGGCCCCTAGATATATTGTGTTTTTCACCTGCAAGTATCTTTATGTGGACAATATTTATGTCTATTGTCTCTGTTGTTTAAGATTCTGTTTCTTTTAGATTTTAGAAGGCACAAAATTATGTAGCCCCCTATTTTGTAAGATTCTGTTTCTTTTAGTTTTGTTCTATCTCTTGGGATAATTTAGTGTCTGAATGCTGTATCCATCCTCATTATTCTGGATCGCATAGAACTCGTTTTTATGTTATGAAATCAAATAAGTTTGAAACATTGACTGATGAACTATTAATAAAATAGCTTGGGGTGTGGCTTAACCCCATCCTCTCCCCCTTGGAGAGGAATTCCCTCAAAAAAAAGAAAAAGAAACATTGACTGATGAATCTTAAGCATCGTGTTGGGCTAAGTGACTTTTAGGAGTAGGTGCAACTTTTGTTTCCTCCTTTCTGATCTCTGATTCATCAGATATGCTTCATAAATCAAAATATGGAGTTTTTTTAAACTCCTAGTTTTTATTGGATGTTTCTGCCTTTGTTAGACATAAGATTTCTTCTTATCTGACATCATCTTGCTTATTTGGAATCAGGAAAGGAATGGACATATTGGGACTCGAGAGTATCCACAGAAGATATGGAAGAACTGTGGAGGCATCCTGATGTTTTAAAAGAGTGGACAAAATCTGGTGAGAGACGTGGAAAAGTACGTTTTTCACTTGATTCAGAGAAGAAACCATATCTCTCTCGAGTTGAGGTGAAGGTAAGCTTAAAAATAGGAAATAGGTTCTTGATCCGTTTGCAGGTTATGTTTCCACGTCGATGGTGTCACTTTGATTTTTAAAAATATCTACCCTAGAGCTTTTATGTCACGGTTCATGATGTACAATGTGTGATCAGGCATGTGGTACGGTTGTGCCCATTTATGTATTTAAATAGTCTAAATTTGTTGTAAAGATAGGTGATTACTAACATAATTATTATATCTCGTGATTAAAGAGGTATTTGGGTTTCCAAGTGCATCTAGCAAATGTTTCTCTCTGTTTTATGATGCTGAGATAATTAAGTGATATCTCTTGATGATCAAGATTTTACTGTTGATTTGAATGTGCTCCTGCTTGAGGATTCTTAAGCAATATATGCCTGTGAAGATATGTATTAAATTATAAATGCATAATTTAACTGTTTTTATGTTTTAGTTAATCAATTGAAATCTTAAAAGATTTGACTCATAATGTGAAGATTTTAATGCAATGTGTAGGACTAGGATCTAATGGCGAAGAAGGATATATATATTAAGCTGATCGCAAATAGTTGACAAATCATACTCGTTATGTTCATTGTCACCCAGCTAGGTTTTGTTGTATTAGATCCTTAAATATATTCACACACACACACACACACATAGTCACACAACAGATGTGCATCAGTTTCGTATACTTTTTTTTGGAAGGATTCATATACTTAACTCAAGTACACACATGGGGATCCCATATTAAGGACTATATAACATCTTCACCTGCCGGAAAACAGGGATGCCTGTCAGTTGAATCTGTGTTTTATTATGTTAAATACACATTTCCACAGAATCACCAACTTATTATTAAATCACGATGTTTGTAGCTTCTGATATATTATTGCCATTCTGCAGGCAGTTGCGGATATTATTATCTCGCGATATTTCAGTTCGAGGGGAGTACAACCTGTAAGTGAACCCCACCCCCTTCGACACACACACACGCACGCACGCACGCATGCGCGCGCACACACACACACACACACACACAGAGAGAGAGAGAGAGAGAGAGAGAGAGAGAGAGAGAGAGAGAGAGAGAGAGAGAGAGAGACTCACCCCCACCCACCAACACCACCATGTACTGCATCATGGTTGTTGGGAATGCTAAAAGATATGTATGTGTTGAAATTTGTTAATAACAGTACTAAATTTACGCACCTGCTGTTTCAATGTTGCTGCAAGTTGATCTCATTAGAATTATGCATTTTGAGCCCGTGCCAGTTCAAAACTCAATAGTAATTTGAGCTTTAAAAAGTGAGGGCTTCGGGTTGGTACATCACAAACAAACCCTATACTATCTATCTGGGGTGTTAGAGAGTGTATATATAGCTACACGGGCTTGTGTTTCTAACCATTCTTTCTCATCCTGCATCAATTTGATGATTCTCGAGTCTCTACTGTCAAAATCCCATTGTTTTATCGAATAGGCTTGTCTATTTCTTGAGTCATTTTAACCATTGTTTCTGAGATATATTACAATCAAAATTTTTTTACTTTGCATATGAAACTTGACATCATAACTTCAATATTTATGTATTTATGATTGTTGATGTCAGTTAATATTTGCACTCGATCCATAGAATCTATTCGTATTCCTATAGCTGATTTTTTTTTTGTGCTTCTGACAATGATAATCTGCCCAGGCAGTTTTTGCCGCCCTTGCTGAGCTATGTAGCATGCGATTTGTGAATGGTGTGCGTGCACACACTGGATTGATGGGTATCGACTACCCTACGGCAGTCTGGCTATACAAGTTTGTCCATGAACTATTTTCATCCACAACAT
Organism: Chamaelirium japonicum; assembly: GCA_947650365.1. Lineage (NCBI taxonomy): Eukaryota > Viridiplantae > Streptophyta > Magnoliopsida > Liliales > Melanthiaceae > Chamaelirium > Chamaelirium japonicum. Next base: position 4,777,360 of record OX393557.1, on the reverse strand, counting down.
GTCAATTTTTGTAGAGAAACTATCAATCAATGAAGTAAAATGTGCTATCCTGTAGAATTAAAATCTTGTCTATTTTCTCAAATTTTTTGTTTGCTTTGTCAATTGCTTGTAATAGAGATTTTGTTGTGTTATCACTTATCATATGGCTTAAGATTGCTTGACATTGGCATGTTTTTTTTTTTTTTGAAGGGATCTTAGTTGTAGGGCGTACAAAGTTAATTCTGTTGAGGATCTCTACAATCCTTTTGTGTCCATGTACTTTGGAGCAGCCTACTTGGCCTGGCTGTCGGAATATGAAGGGAGGTGAGTGTGGAACAATGTAATGAAAATATTACCATAAACTTTGAACCTGAAATCTTCATCATTAAACAGAACCTTTTAGAAAAAGAATCCCAGCTTTCAGTTGGTGGGAAAGTGATTGTTATTTTAGGTTATTTTTTTAGGGTAAATTACACATAGACCCCTGTAGCTTGACCAATTATCACTTTCGGCCCCTTATGTTTAAAACCCTACAAATCCCCCCCTATAGTTTGAAAACGTATCACAAACACCCCCTCTGAGGGGGACACTTTCACCCCCTCCAAGGGAGTGTTTGTGCAATTAATCAAAACTTCAAGGAGGCATTTGTAGGCTTTTACACATGAGGGGGTGAAAGTGATAATCGGTCAAACTACAGGGAATCTATGTGTAATTTACCCCTTTTTTATGTAGGCAACTTACATGATCTCACTTCTTTAGGTGTAAAATTTATGAACTCATCTAGTCTTTGATCACATCATTTTTCTTGCCTTGCTGTGGCTGTGAAACAGGGAAAGAAGTCACCAATTCATTGTTCAGGCCTATCTTGGGGGCCCGGAGAATGTCAATGTTCAGGAGACCGGCCCACTCTGGACTAAGTTCCAGGAGATATTAAGCTACTACCAAGACCCAAAGAAGTAGGTTCACTTGCTCTTCCTTGGTGGAGAAACTAAATTGATTTTATGCGTCTTTGAAAGTTGGCGCTGGTCAGCCACCCCAAGGGTTATTTTGTACTGTTTGCCACTTAGGATATAATATTGCCCTTCTGTCGTAGGCTGAGCTATCACATGAGATAATGCAGATGTTTGGACCTTCATAACTGCCAGCAGTGGGTCACCTGTCACCCATCATTTAATAGTAGCTTTTGTTTAATCCACATGGGCTGTGAAATTGAAAGTTCACTCCGGTTTATCTTAGCTAATTTGTTGACTGACATCTCCTCAGGGAACAAGGGAGTTGCCGTATTTTATGAACTTCGCACTTGCTGTTTTACTGTAAAACCTCTGCTAGGTAGGTCATCTAATTGTGCTTAGCACCTCAATATGCTTTTGTGTACTTGATGTTCTAATCAATTAGTGTATTGCAGTTCACGTTAGCTCTTCCTAATACTTGATCTGGTCCAATGAGTTTAAACTAGGTAAGTCATCTTATTGTGTTTCTCTGAAAATAATGCTTTCTACCTCAACACATTTTTGTGAACTTGATGTTCTAATCAGTTAGTGTATTGCAGTTCACGTTAGCTGTTCCTAATACTTGATCTGGTCCAATGATTTTAAACTACTTTCATAATTCATCATATAGTTCCTAATACTTGATCTAGTATGTTGGGTTAAATCAACTTTTATAATCTTGGAGTGTTGAAAATGAAGCTCCCTGTTTTATTGGGGCACCACGCATAAGGTTTAATGTGTAAACAAACACTATACAAATTGCTACATATGGGATACATTACGAAGACCATGTTTGCATGATTGTGTACACATTACAACGAGTTATAAATAAAATGATACGTCAATATGTCCCAAATTCATGTAAATCCTTGAAGTAACTACACTCATCTCCCCTCTCCATCCCTCTCAAACTTAGGATGGAAGATTGATTAGAAGTTTTCCACAAAGACAACTGGACTATGATGAAGAACGATCTCCAAAAAAGAGATGGAGTTGTGAAGGTTTACATCTACAATACATGCACTTATGTAATGTATATACACTGATGCTTGATAAAGTATAAACATGATGAAGTCACAAGCACCTAAATGCACCACCGGATCTAAGTTAAGAAGATGCAGGATTGTGTGGTGATAAATGAAAAGTCATGTATGTTGAGAAAATACCGAAGGTAGATGCAAGACGTTGAATTGTAACAGATGAACTGCAGGTGATGTATCAAACCAAAGGAGCTCCTTGAACTGTTGAACTTGAGTTGACAGAGGGAAGTCCTAGGGTGAAGACCCTGAACCTCGATGATAGAGCACAACCAGACCATGAGTGTAAGGTGGTAGAATGCATGACAATATAGAGATCAAGATACAGCACTACATCAAGGCTGAAATATATGCATGATGAAGCCCTAGGAAGGCCAAGGAGCCTAAGTCCTTGTCAAATGTTAGAAAAGATCGCAAGAGTAGTCCAGGCTAACCATAAGTGTTATAACTATGCATCTATCTTTATGTTGGAGGCCTTGCCTAAACCCAAGTTGCCTGAAAGTGAAGATTCCCCATCTGAAGTCTTAAACTAGGAACATCATGGTTTGTTGTTTTATACATACAGTGAGCAATCAGAACTAAAGTCCTATTGAACCGAGTGTTCCGGAAAGCACGTACAATAGGAATTATCCGCAAGTTGTAACCACTCATAATTGCCAAATTAGCGAAATGGCATGTCAGAATTTTTTAAAAGAGTTGATTTGATATGCATATCAATTTTCTTCTTGCTTGGATGTTAATATTTCATGTCAAAGAGATGATGTGCATGCTTGCAGTCTGAATCCTCTAATCTCATTTTTCCTAAATCATTTTTTAAAGTGTGGCTGGTGATTTGCCATGGAGTCTGGTAGCTTATGTTTGAAGCAATTAAGCAGCAAGTAACTTTGCCAGATGTTCGTTGGTTGGTTGATGGCTTTAGAATAAAACAATTCTATTACTAGAACCATACGTTTAGCCCCTCTCAATTCACATTGATATGTTTTGCGTAAAAAAGATGACAACACAACTGACACTTGCTTCTCTTGTGTGAGGTGGCTTGGCGAATGTGGTCACACTAGGGGGATGGAGATGCATTGGGTTGTTCCAAAAAAATGTGCAATTTTTTTTTCACGGAGTGATGTGAAAATGTGATCGTGTGAGTATTACCAAAGAGTTTTGTTGGTTAATCCCTTGAGTAAGGTGGTTTGAAAAGTAAAGTCAAATTTTGAAGAACATCTTGCCCTAACTTTCAAGTTTCAAGGTCATAAGAAGTATACCGTATTTTGTTTCTTGGTGTCCCAAAGGATGCTTAAACTTGGATTGATATTCACACCAAAGTTGGAGCAACATTGGACTTATTCACCAGATGTTTACCTCTTTGACACTCGTGTGAAACTCCCTCCTTTAGGCTCACTCAAGATTAAGTTTGATGGATGGAACTAGAGCCATCTAGGATTGGCAATGTGGTAAGGGATGATCATAACCTACATTCTTCTGTTCTTTGGGCCAACTCTGGTAAGTACTTTAATGAAGCAAGGCTTCTTGTGTTAGAAATATCAAGGAGGTTTTCAAGGATGGAATTATTGTGGAAGGTCACCAATTTTCCAGATTTTTGACCAAGAAAAGTGAGCCTTCTTCGAAGGTTGCTACCATTTTTTATGAGGTTCTAGACTTGCTGGAGATAGCAGTGGTACTGTCCATGTTTATAGGAGTGTCAATCAAGGTACTAAAAATCGACATATTTCGTGAAATTTCAATTAATATCTCGGTTTTCCAAAACTTCGACACAAAATTCACATAGCTAACTCGGTACTGTCCATGTTTATAGGAGTGTCAATCAAGGTACTAAAAATTGACATATTTCATGAAATTTCAATTAATATCTCGGTTTTCCAAAGCCTCGACACAAAATTCACATAGCTATCTCGGACGGTACAAAAACCACAAATATAGCGTGATATATCGTGATATTTCGCATGATATATTCGTCGGCGCAAAATATCGTGATATATCATGCCAGAAGACACCGATTCACAGAAATATTGTCGAAATTTAGGAAAATTTTGAAACATTTTGGGAAATTTTGATATTTTGACACCGAAATTTGGTACTGACTGGTTATAAAAGGGGACTAGGGGCTTAGTTCTCAGTAACTTATTTACATGTAATAACTTGGTTATTATATGTAAATAAGCAAAACCACCCCATTTGATTTCAATAAAAATATCAAAAAAAAAAACAAAGGAATAAAAAAGTATACTTTCAGTTTTAGTAGGAGAAAATAGGTGTTTCGAGTTTTTATAAAATTCGCATGTTGAGAAAAGTGGTTAAATCAACTTTTTTTTAGCTCAAAAAATTCTACAAGATGTAGAATTACGAGTACATCTAGAAAACCATGGTCCGTCAAAGAAAATTTTGAATGAATAAAATATTTTCTTTATAAAAACTCTTTTTTCCAAGACTTGGTAAAAAACAGTGTTTTGCATTTCAGCATAATTTTTGCTCGATTTCAAACTTATATAACTTTCTTGTTTTAAGTCCGTTTTTAAAATCGTTTGAAGCATTATTTTAACAATCAATTAATCTTTATTTTGAAAATATTTTTATACACAAAAAATATTAAAAATCATTAGAAAAATATAGATCAAAATAGGACCAAACAAGACTGCACAAGACTCACATACTCAAATACATAGAATACATGCTATGTGAAGCTCTACATCCCTAGATAGAGTACAAATACTATATGAGTGTTCCAAAGTGTGTATATATACATGGTTTATGATTATCCAGAGTTTCACTGAAAAATTTCATTAAAAAATAAATATTTCCACCATTTCTATGAAATCACAATATTTTCACACTGGCAAAATATTTCCACAAAATATTCCCATATCCAGAGGGTTGAAATTTTGACCGAAATGGAGATTTCGAACCTTGGTGTCAATGCATTGTCAATCATGGCAAGAAGGGGCCATTAGTGTTTATTGCCAATTAGAAAAAAAAATTATTGACTCTTGGGTCCAAGTGTCATATCCTTTTTTTTTACCTAATAAAGTATATCAATCGTAAAAGAAAAGCATGTCTTATATGTTTCCATTTAATACATAGATAAGTGAATTATATACTCAAAGATTCAAAACACGCGCACATACAATATTACACCAAACCCAAACAAATTTTGACTTGTTAAGATTGGTATTTTATATTTTAGAAGAATCTCTAATCGAGGATGGGAAATTCAAAGTTAAAATTTTTAGTTAGTACTAAACGAAGTTAAAAAAATCGAAAGAGTAATAAATTGATACTGTATGTAAACATTGTGATATTGTGGTAATAGTGCTATTTTAGACAATTGATGGAAATATTGATTTTTACGACAAAACTTTGGACAATCATAAATCAATCATTGATCACTTTCTATCTTGGGGTGTGGAGCCCACTTCACATGTATTTCTTTTTCTGCTTTGCTGAAATCTCGGGCCGACCAAAATATCGTCGATATTTCATGTTTTTTAGTACTTTCTTATCGTGCAAATTTGTATGCCATATTACGAATCAATGCTTCAAAAGCATAAATATGTCACGATTTTTGGTGAAACATTTTGATTTTTTGTTCCTTGGTACTAAACAATAGGTTTGAACATCCACAATTTCAAAAAAGACTGTACACGACCACCATTGGATCTGAAAAGTATATTCAAATCCATTTATAACAAACATATATGAAATTTCCAAAATTATCCCACTTCCACTTGTATCCTATTTAAGGAATTTTTTTTATTCCACCACCTCCCTGATGACGAACTCAATTAGCATGACGGAGGGAGTTAACGCCCCATCGCCAACACTTCTACCTACAACTACAAGTTCGGTTATGTCTTGGACTCTTGGCACACTCGGAGGAGCTGAAAACACTTCAGATCTCGTCATAGAGATTAGGGTCTCAAGGAAAGAGAGATTCTCATTCCAAAATTCTCACAGTTCAAATTCTTCGCATGTGGATCGTCCAACTACTTTTGTAGGGAGGAAAAAAATCACGTATTGTCCTTTCTATAACCGTCCCTGCTATTATTGTCTCTCATCACGCCATGATTTTCTAATTTGATTGGGTATGACACAAGATCTCCAATATTTGCCGCCATTCATGTTAGCGTTGCCATAGATGGGGGTCATGGCTATGTCACCTGAGCTGACATAGCCTTTTTAATCTAGGAAAAATTTTCAGAGTTGATATGTGTGTTGAACGTGCACGATCTTCATGTGCATTCCGTTGCGGCACGATCCTCAAAGACATACATCCTTTAGGACTACAAGCTAGGAGTTTGTGGCGTGGCTCAACAAGCGGGTAGTTGGGATGACGCCTCTATGATTGGGGTTCCAACTAGACTGATTCGACTTGAGGATGTCCAATCCGAACTTAGCACAAAAATTGGCTGCACCTCAAGTCAACCGTATATCTCCCTACCATCATGCTAGCCCTAGGTTGCCCAAGTAATGCGCCAAGGTGAGTAGTCGTTAAGCCACATATTGGTCTTCTATTTGGTAGTCTGTTCAATGAGATTTTTTGTACTTTTTTATCTCTCATAATAGCCCCTACTTTGGTGGCTAGACCTTCAGGAGGTTCCAACTGCTTAAGAAGCCAAGTGGGCCACTGTCGGGTCGTGCTGCAAGTCGGGTCAAGCACGTTGGGAGTTCTTGTCGAGCTTGTGCCTCTACAGGTCATTTCGGACTATGATCCGACCTGCAGTGGGCAATGGCAACCTCCGACCTAGTATTGAGTGTGTGAGCACCACGATTGGACCGAAGATCGTCACGATCAAACCATGAATCAACCCCTGTACGATTCTCCTTTCTGCTCTTTGGGTTAAGTTAGCAACCTAGCCTACAAACTCTCGTTGAGAGGTCGTAGGGCTTCCAGTTCGGCTGCGATGAAATGTGAGATGGTTGCATCTCCGCTAGGAGGTCCACCTATTGTGATTGAGAATAGCGAGATAGTTGACTTACCTCCAAGCACGAAGCAGGCTCCTCCCCAATTGGACAGCGACCAAATAACCCTTTATGTCAAGTTTGTCCACTAATGACCATTGTTGAGTATGTGTGTGTTAGAGAGATAGTCGAATTGCTTCACGAGCTTCCCACATACGCCATTCGGAGTATGGGGGGAAGTTTCTGGTTCCAGCACATCCCGGTGACCTATTCTATTAGCTCGACTGAGGGAGACTCTAACATTCGCCCCAAACATATAAGACATTGTCCGCTTTGCCCGTGTACGCATCATGACTCCCCAGGAAGTCACCCATTCTAATACTACTATCGCCCGAGTACGGTTAACTATGGAGTTCTTACGGGATCTGTTGTGCGCACGGTTTTTAAAACACGTCTTCTATGTTTGAGAGGAAAAACTATATAAGTAGCTCATGGCCTCCTTCTCGCCAGGTGATGTGGGGCTAACGTTTGGCCTTGGACACCTCACCTCACATCATCCATCTTTGCATCACAGCCTCATGAGTCTTGGCTATTGGATCTTGGTCGTCACAATCCACCCCTCTTAAGGGATACATGTCCATGTGTAGGGTTAGACCCCTCCCATCATGAGGAGAACTGGTTTTGATACCATTTTCTAACATCCAACCCAAACATACAAGATATTGTCCGCTTTTTCCGTGCCCGCACGAGGACTTCCCAGGAGGTCACCCATCCTAGTACTACTATCGCCCGAGCACGCTTAACTATGGAATTCTTATGGGATCAGCAGCGACACACATTTTTTAAAATGCGCCTTCTATGTTTGGGAGAGGAAATTATATAAGTAGCTCATGATCTCCTTCTCTCCAGGTGATGTGGGGCTAACTCATAGCCTTGGACACCTCACCTCACCTTACCTCATCCATTTTGGCATCACAGCCTCAGGAGTCTTAGATATTGGCTATTGGATCTTGGTCATCACAGAGACTAGTGTCTTCGCCGGAACTCCTACCCGCACCCACGATGCTGATTATATCTTGGTGTTCCTAGAGGAGCCGAAAACATGCCGCGATCCTCTAGTCAAGGAGAGTATTGACTCAAGGAAAGAGCAAGACCCGGTCTCGAATTCTCGGGGTTCGAATCCCTTACCTATAGTTGCTTGGCTTCTTTTGTAAGGAAGGTGGAACACATATCTTGTCCTTTTTGCGAGACTATTTTCATCAATATTTTTGCCCACCTCTTCATGATTTCCTTATGAGATTGTGTATGGTCCGCGATCTTCGGAACATGGCTCCTTTCGTGGGAGCATTACTATTAATGGAGGCCACCACTGTCTGTCCCGGGAACTGATGCAAACTTTCTTATTCTTGGGCAGTTTCGTAAGACGGCAAGAATGATGAGTGCGCAAGATCTCCATGCGCAGTCTGTTTCCCCACAATCTCCAGTGATCAGGATAGCTTTGTGAGGAGAATTGGCCTAGCTCGTTCTCGCTAACCTGGTTACCGAGTAGCTGAGGTGACGTCTGCGCTGACCTTGCTTCGATCAGATTACAATTAGATCTGACTGACTTGAGGTCCGATGGACAATCCGACTTCGAACAGAAGTCGGCTGCACCTCAAGCCCATCATGCCAGCCCCTTGTTACTCGTGTCTTGCATTGAGTTGAATACTTGGCTGTGCCACATGGCAACATTCTGTTTGGCCACATTTCTGACATGGATTGGTGCACATTTTCACCGCCACATAAAACTTACCCTCTCCTAACCTAGGATGGTTTAGGAAACCATTGCTAGGAAATAAAAGTGGCATAGGTACACTTCCCGGTCTCAATAATGAAGAAAAATTAACATAAGAAATAGATGATTATTTACAGCTTCAAGTTTTTTACTAATTACACCTGGACTGTAGGGTAAATAATGCTGTATCTGTTCCCTGTGATATCACCCTTATTATTTTTTTATAGTTTGATTTTCATCCATTCTTGCGTAGCTCTCCCACAAAAGGATCTTCGCGCTCGACTGATCATTGTATCCCTGTTGACTTCTCAAAAACTGCGATGGATTGGATGGCAAAAAAAAACCCTGCAATGGATTGGCCGAAACGTATCAGCATCTTATCTCTATAATCGTCTCTGATCAAGTGGCCTATATAAGTGCTTAATATGTTGTTTTTCATTCGGACCCGTTGTGATTATGAGTCCATTGAAGGTGTTATTTGTAATTCTTTCCTTTCATGTAAGTGTTTCTCTAGTCCATTGTGCTACCTTGTAGAGAATTTGGCAGCTCGTGTGCATGTGATCTACCAAAACAGGGACATGGTCTGAATTCATGTTTTTTATCCCTCTTCAATTCTTGGAATAAATTATTGTCTTGGATAAAATGTAGAGAAAGGCATTAAATGGGGAGGGATACTCTTACTCATAGCCTCTTACTTATATAGTTACCTATGATCCGGGCCGTCCATTAGATCCCGACGTACGGTTCGGATTAGATCGGGAGTTAAAGCAATGGTGTCTGCATTAAATGCCCGTATTGAATGCGGACACCATTGTTTTAACTCCCCATCTAATCCGAACCGTACGTCGGGATCTAATGGACGGTCCGGATCATAGATAACTATATGAGTAAGAGGTCATGAGTAAGATTATCCTTTCCACATATATATATATATAGGATAACGATCCAGTGAGATAACTCTTCAATGAGATAACTCTGAGAAACCTATCTAGAGGTTTTAGAATTTGATAAAAATTGGTGAGCATGCTCTCTATGGCAAGTTGATCATCCTTATAAAAAATCATCGAATTCTAAAACCTCTAGAGGCATTATATACACAATTCAAATTATTGGTTTTAATGGACGGTCGATAAATATTCTAACATTTGATGCCCTTAGAGGTTTTAGAATTTGATGATTTTTTGTGAGGATGATTAATCTACCATAGAGAGCATGCCCACCAATTTTCATCAAATTCTAAAACCTCTAGATAGGTTTCTCAAAGTTATCTCATATCTCACTGGATCGCTACCCTCCCTCCCTCTATCTCTCTCTCTCTTTTATATATATATATATATATATATATATATATATATATATATATATATATATATATATATATATATATATATATATATATATATATATATATATACTAGTAATGCCCGTGCCTGTCGGCATGCAAAAGATTGAGGGCGACAAAAAATTTCGAGAGCGTAGCAAAATTGCGGGAGGAGACAATATTTTAAGGATGACAATAATAATTTAAAAGTGATGATAATATTTTGAAGAAGGTGATAATATTTTGAGGATGGCAACAATTCATGAATGCGCCCACATTCGGCTAGTCGGGGACATTCACATTTTGCAAAGGTGCACACATTCTGTAGGGACGTCCACATCCTATGAAGGCGCCCACATTCGGTGAGTGCACCCATATTCGGCGTGGCGCCCACATCAGGCACAACCGTCCACTGAAATTACCCTTAGGTAAGGCGCTTATGTTATTCAAACTGTCTCATGGATTTAATTCAATATGTAAAAAGAGAATATGTAAAAAAAGAAATCAGATGTGATGTAACGGAACAAAGCACTTTAGCAAAAAAACACTTTCGATGGCAACATCAGCCTACAACAGTCCCACCCCGATGGACCGACGACCCCGACACAACCAACAATGACCACTATTGGGACATTCGCTACAACCTACGCGGCTGCCATCGACGATAACACCCAAATTAATTAGGGACATGCAATGTACATACAGGATATTGCTGGGCATTCTCTGGTGTTGCAGCAACTGAAGGGAACCACAAACTGAGCACATGCAAGTTTGTCCCCCTTTCAGAACAGGAACTGATAGAAGCTTGAGGGAGGAGAATATTTTAAGAGTGACAATAATAATTTAAAAGCAGTGATAATATTTCGAGGGAGGTGATAATATTTCGAGGACGATAACATAAAAGAAACATGAAGATCATATCGGCACGCACATTTAGTGAGGGCACCCACATTCTATGAAGGCGCCAACGTTTGACGGGGGCTCCCACATTTTGCCAACATGCAAAAGATTTCGAGGGTGACAAAAATTTTTGAGGGCGTGACAAAATTTTAAGGGAGACAATATTTTAAGGGTGAAAATAATAATTTAAAAATAGTGATAATATTTCGAGAGAGGTGATAATATTATAGGACGGCAACATTATGTGAAAACGCCCACATTAGGCTGGGAGCCCATATTCGGTGGGATAACCACATCTTTCATGGGTTATGTTTTTTCCTTAGGGGGTCTTCAGTTCCAATGCTTAAATGTGTGATAAGAAACATATTATCAATAATGCAGTAGTGCTACAAATTAGAGGCTAGACAACACACTATATAAGTCTTACAATTTGGGGGCAAAATCTAGAGGACCTCACATGAGTCGCTATGCTTAATTAAAATCCAGATGAGTAATGATCAGATTAAAGTTTACTTTAGTCATACATGCAAGTGCTCCATGTCACTACACACCTCATCATTTGTGTTTTGAATTAAATATATGAGGTATATAAACAACCCTTGTGAATTAAAATTAAAGAATTTATGTGCACAAAAAAAGTTAGCAATACCAAACGAATCAGGAATGTAAAATCTCAAGCATACTTACCATGGAAAAGAAAAAAAAAAAACAACCAATACATACAACTTGAAGCGAGAAATAAAACCTTCAATTTTCATTCGACTTTATTTTTACATTCAGATATACATTTTTTTCAAGGGAAAATTATTTTGTCTCAATCTATTGCTGCATATAATTGGCCCCAGTGCATGTAGAACAACAGGTGTAGTGGAACTGTCATTTGAATGAAACCCCAACTTTTGAATATAATATGCTTTCCATATCAATTGCGAGCACGCATATCCAAAACACTTGGGTTTGAATTTCCTTCTTTGACATTCATTTCAAACAATGGCTCAAGGGTTCGACCAAATACAAATAGATACTATCAGTTCGGATTTCAGTCGAGTTGAACTGAATCAATTGGTTCTTTTAGATGAACATCCTTCATTGCCACCCGCAAATTCACAGGACCAAGAAACATCTTTAAGAAGAGACCCTTCTTCAAAAGGTGTCTACCAACTTTCCGGTGGCACTAAAAAGAACTGAAATAAGTGTTGGGCGATACGATGTAGCCGGTAATGCGTGCGGCGATCGATGTTTGACATGATTAAAGAGATATTTCTCCTATGGAACAAAAAATAAACAAATACGAAAACAAAATGAGCGATTGCTTGACAGATATTTACATAAGGAGGCAAACAAACAAAGGCCTCATGAAGAGGTTTCAAACTCTAAAGTATATGTAGTCAGCTAGTGTAGCAGTACATGCATTAATTAATCATACCCGGTAAGGAAGCTCCATGCCATGATCATTAGAGAATAAATTGCATAGGATGTTGTCGGCTCTGTCTGCTGTGTCCTCAGTTCCTGAACACACAACATTCAACTTTACAAAAAGCTCAAACCTCAATCAATCACATATATAAGTTTTAAGGTAAATTACAAAAACCACCCATAACTATACACCTAATTTCATATTGGTCACTCAAGTATTTTTTTGAACAATTTGACCCCATCTATGCTCTGTCTGCATGTTCACCCCAGTTTAAATAGTCTTTAAAAATCTTTTTGGTCTCATTGGGAATGGTCTTTTTGGGGAAAAAAAAAACTAAGCTTAAAGGTTGAAAGAAGGGAAAATATTTGGTTAGTAATAAATTAAACTTGGAATTGGGTTGATATAAACACCAATAATTAATCAATTACTCTATTCTATATTCATTTCTCTACCTAAGATTCTTTTCCTTATTGTAGCCGATCACTATTGCAATTTTAAAAAAGAGATCAAAGTCAGCAACAAATTCAGCACAGCATGAATAAAAGAGATTTACTGCATAAAAAAGAATAAGAGAATTTTAATTCAATACATTTAATTCAGCACAGCAAATACATTTAATTCAATACAAATTCAGCATAGTAGGAATAAAAGGGATTTACAGCATAACAAATTCAATACATTTAATTCTATATATAAGAGAATTTTCAGATTTAAAAAATCAAACGCTATATCCAACAACAATCTTTGATGTAAAATCTTTAAAACAAAACAATGAAAACAACAGTAAAGGCTTTACCACTATACTTTTATAATCAAAATTAAGAGGAAAAAAAATGTTCATCGGAAAATCAAGATTAATGAACAATTGTGTTATGGAGGATAACAATTGCAATGTTTTAAGTTTGAATACAATGAAGGATACAAAGATTAACAATTGCCGGCTCCGTTTCTGCATTTAAATACAATAGAGGATAACAATTACCGGCTCCATTTTTGCATTTATTTTTGGCCCAATGGCAGTGTGCCATGTCGTCCATAAAGGGGTATAATTAGAAAAGTAAGTCCGGTAGTAAGTGTAGTCCGCATTTTACCCCTATAAATGAAGAACGTGGCACATTGTGATTAGGCTGGAAGCAAATGCAGCAAACAAAGCTCGCAAAAAAAATGCACTCAACCACATCAAACTCTTACTCCAAGTAAACTGTGAGTATCAATGAGAACACTCCAACACCAACAAAACCCCTTGGATGTGCCTTTTAAAAATCCGATCCAAGAACTAAAGTTTTTAAAATCCGATCTTGATAATAAAATAAATTTTAAATGAAACCTGATCCGAAAAACTACATATTTGCCACCCCCACCAAGCCACCGAAGATTGTCATGGCAGTACCGATAGGCACGTAGAATTCCAGTAATATAATCATAAGACGTTGGAAGTGCTTATCAAAAAAGCAAAAAAAAAAAAGGAAAAAATTAGGCAAAACAGAGGAAGAAGGCGCCGGAGAAGAGAGAGAGAGAGAGAGAGAGAGAGAGAGAGAGAGAGAGAGAGAGAGAGAGATACCTGGTTGGACGGAGGAGCTACGGGGAGGCTTTGATCGGGTAAGGGTAGTCGGAGGAGCTGTGGGAGGCGTTGGATGCAATCAGGATCGCGGGATTTGGTGTGCAGGAATTGGGATTGAGAGAGAGAGAGAGAGAGAGAGAGAGAGAGAGAGAGAGAGAGAGAGAGAGAGAGAGAGAGAGAGAGAGAGAGGGAGGGGATGAGGGGTACGAAATTAGAGATGGATTTGGGGCTCGATTTTTTCCAAAAAAATATTTAAGGAGGGGATCGGCATGCAATCGAGATGGCGGGGTGATGGGGGCGTCGGTCGCTAGGTGCCGGAGTGGAGGGGGGAGGAGGAGGCGATGCCATTCTCCCCCTCGCTGCTGTTCCTGGAGATGAGGGAGGGGGCTTGGTTGCCCCTCCTCCTCGCTGCGGTTGCCGGAGATGAGGGAGGAGGGGGCTTGGTTGCCCCTCCTCCCTTCGCTCGCCGGAGCTCCACCCGGGATAACACCCCGTCGCCGTTGATGGGACAAAGACCGGTCGGAGGACCTAGAGGCGCAGGCTTTTCATGACTGCAAGAATGATAGAGAGAGATTGAGAGGGGGGAGAGAAATGGGCACCACTATCGAAGGTCGACCTGCCCCTCACACTTCTTCTTCGCCTCTCTCTCTCTCTCTATGCGTGTGTAGAAATGGGCTGAGTGGAGGAGGTTTGGCCTGTTTAGAGGATCGTGCGGTGAGGGGTGGGGGGGGGGGGGGGGGGGGGGGAGGAGGAGGAGGGAGGTTTTGCTAACTGACTGGGGGAATGAGAGAGAGAATCAGGTCAGAAGGGGGTTTGGCCCGTTTGAAGGATCGTGCGGTGAGGGGTAGGTTTTGTGGAACTGATCGGGGGATAGAGAGAATCGGGGAGGGGGTGTGTCACTTTGCCTGCGTCCCCATTGAATGCAGAGAAATCTTAACCTTTGATTTTATAACCGTCACTTATGTTTGTATCCAACGGTTCTCTTTATCCATTTCTAGTGAAATATTATATATATATATATATATATATATATATATATATATATATATATATATATATATATATATAGAGAGAGAGAGAGAGAGAGAGAGAGAGAGAGAGAGAGAGAGAGAGAGAGAGAGAGAGAGGAATGTTACAGTGAGCTATGAGCTACGGAGGGAGATAATGAGCTACGATAGGTTTGACCACTCTAGAAGTTTTGGAATTTCGTGAAAATTGGTGGGTGTGTTGTCTAGGGTAACATGATCATCCTCACCAATTTTCAAGAAATTTCAAAACTTCTAGGGTCATCAAATGGTAGAAGCAAAATTAACGGTTACTACGGACGGTGGATAAAGCTTCTACCTTTTGATGACCCTAGAAGTTTTGGAATTCCTTGAAAATTAGTGAGGATGATCATGTTACCCTAGATAACACACCCACCAATTTTTACAAAATTCCAAAACTTCTAGGGTGGTCAAAATGACCGTAGCTCATTTTCTCCTTCCGTAGCTCATAGCTCACTGTAACACACACACACACACACAAACACACACACACACACACACATATATATATATATATATATATATATATATATATATATATATATATATATATCCCCCACTTTTCTAGAATCCATGTTTTATTAGTTTTGGCAAACGTGATTAAATGAGAAAACTATCAAATTAATTAATCATTCATCCTTTCTTCATCCTTCTTGTGCTGGAACCCTAAGCCGCTGGTTCTCCTCCCCCTCCTCACCCTTCCTCTTTCTCCCTCCACTTTCTTCCATTTTTCTTGTGCTTGATCCTTAGCTAATGTCCATGGCAGCTTGCGGACACTGTGTTGGTGGCTGCATGTGGACGGTGTCGGCTAGGTATTTCTTGACATCTCCATGATAATTGCGATACGTATCCACTGCGGTAGCTTCTGTGTATAGTCACCTACACAGTGTTGGTGGGTTGCCACAAACATTGGTCAGCGGCTAGGATTCAGGTGCAGGGAAGATGGAGGAAGGAGGAGGAGGGGGAAGAAGGAAGGGAGAGGATGCCTGGTGGCTTATGGTACCGGTGTGGGAAAGATGAAGAAAGGAGGAGGAAGTGGAGGGCGGCAAAGGGTGTCGTCGGAAAAAGGAGATGATAGAGGTGGTTGGGGTGGCGGTTGAGGTGGAGGGCGATGGGGGTGTTATCAATGGCGATCGGCCGAAGGTTGGGAATGAGGATAAACAAGAAATAATAAAAAATTAATTATTTGGTTGCATCCATACTGGACCCCTATTATTATTTTTTTTTAAATTTTAAATTTCATCCCTACCCTAGGGTTGGGTCAAATCTGATCGGGTCAAATCCAAGAACTTTTGGACACATATAGAAGAGCATCTACAGCATATTTATACTATACTACTATGATTTCGATAGACGTGATATTGACTCATCAGCGTAGCAGTGATGACCCATAGCTACCTGCATCGAACCTTTCTCATGAAAAATAATAAATTAATGATATTTGATATAATTATAATGACCGATAACCCTATGATTAGCATGCACATGGATGTGCAACATCAAGCGATCTAATTATAATTTAGCACGCACAAACCTTGAAGTTTGCATATCACATGCCAAATTCCAATTTCCGAGGAAAATTAAATAGCTTGTTGCGGATAAGATAAGCGCCATGCTATTCAAACATCGAGTATACACATCGATCAGAAGCATCAAGATGTGGCCCCGAATCAAGTGGTTTGAGGCCTATCAATCGGAATGAGTGGGATTCACCGATTACGATGGATGGTTGTGATCCGTGCCATGTTAGGATGTTTCTGAGTGTCGTGCATACTCGAAGTTGGAGTAGCATTTTTCTTAAAATATGAAAGGAGTTCATGTGGTGCTCTAACCAGGTTGATTTAAGTCAATAGGAAAGCCACTTGATGTGATCATCACCACTAATTAATATATTCCTCAATGGTAATGTAGGAATTTACAGTTTCTCATCGTCTCAAACCGTCACGGATCATTCATCAATGATTTGAAGGAATGATTATTGTTAAGCTCTTGTATATACAGTATTTGCGCCCTATCTAATAGCTCGAGCATAATTTTGTAAGTTAATATTGTATTCAAGTACTGTGTTCGAATCCCAAAAGGTGCATTTATACTTGGCTAGTATTATATCCTTCCCATCTTTCTTTTGTTCTGGTACATTTCAATTCAAGTCAATAGTTATCAAGCTTAAGTATTAATTAAATTACTTGTAAATATATTAACATATACATATATAAAAAAAAGGCAACGGACGAGTGTGTATATATGTATGTATGTATGCATAGTGTATAAATGTATATAAGTGTGTATATATATGTTTAGTGGTGTGAGCACACTTTTGGTTCTCTCCACATGCAAGAGATAGAGTTGAGGGAGCAAGATCTCTATGTGGGGCTCTATGAAGAAGACAACACATTATAAAGATTGATGAGGAGATAGCTGTGAGAAATGGGATGCAGCATATGGGCACCTCAATCATGAATTTAAAGCTTGCTTGCTTCTATGCGCGCGCGCACACACACACACACGCAATAATACATATATAAAGTTTAATTGAATAGCGGTTGATCAAAAGCAGTAAACAGACTAGCGTTAATTCTGATATCCTCGAGGTCTGTTAGCGCTGTAAAGCAGAGGCTATCTCTGAAATCTTTTTTTTCTTCTTGTGCTCGTGAAACTCGGTATCCTGACTGTCGGATTTAAAATCGATATTCCAGATACCGAATTTAAACAATCACATTGATGTATTTCTAGGCCTGCAAATCATGACCATTCATCGGCCTCTAAAGGCCTGTAGCATGTAACAGTCAAAGCCGCTTCCAAGTCCTTAATTTTCTCCACTTGAGTGTACGTACCAAAATACAGGTTGCCGTGGAATGTACCCATATCGAATGCCCCGTTTCTCTAGCCCATCATTTGCACCTGACGTCATAGCCGTCTGTTGCACCCACACCAGACCGGTGCATCGCACTCAGCCCCAACCAGCAAGAAAAGGAATGGTTGTGATTGACCCTAAGACAGTGGCTCCAGTTTGTCACTTGGTCCCTTCGACAGTGGCTCCAGTTTGGCACTTCAATCTTAACTTGTATTAACTTCTATTAAAACGATTAAAAAAAAAGTTATATTAATTCATCAATTCATCCTTTGGTTGATGATCTCAGTTAAGGAAACCAGAATTATACTTTACATGAACAAATGAGAGGGGACTGAGAGCCCATGTAGGTTTTGTATAGCCTTTGTGAATGATCTGTATTAGTGGGAAACGCGTTTCCTTTTCTTTCCTTATCTACGTGTTCATGTGTTTCAATTCACGAATTTGCCAAGAGGGAAACGACTTCCAAAACCTTTCCCTTACTGTCCCCAAGTGGCAAAGTGGCAATTATGGGGTGGTAGTAATCCGAGAACATTATAAAAAAGAGCGCATCCTAATAGCAGAGAGAGAGAGAGAGAGAGAGAGAGAGAGAGAATGGCACAAATGGGGCTGTTGTGGTGCCCGAAGCAGAGATCCTCCGCTAGCTCCGGCAGCAGCAATGGAGGACCGGCCGCGGCAGCCGGTTGCCGGCGGTGTTCCGGCCTCAGGAGGCTGGTGAAGAAGCTAAAGAAGCAGAGCAAGATGCTGTGCATTACGGCGAGCCCCGCCGCGTTCCAGTGCCAGTACGACCCGCTGAGCTACGCTCGCAACTTCGACCGCAGTGGCTTCGGGACCTCACTCGACGACGACTCCTCACCCTTCCACCACTCCTTCTCGTCAAGGTTCGCCTCCGCCGCCGTGGGGCCTACCAACCACCACTTAGCTCAGTCCACCAATCGATGACATATAGTTCTTTTATCTTTTTCTTGTTCCTTAGTTTTTTTTAGAGATCGAACTTTTAGAGTTGAGGTTCAGGGTGCATGCAACGAGTGTGTGTGTGTGTGTGTGTGTGAGAGAGAGAGAGAGAGAGAGAGAGAGAGAGAGAGAGAGAGAGAGAGAGAGAGAGAGAGAGAGAGAGAGAGATGAGAGAGAGAGAGAGAGAGAGAGAGAGAGAGAGAGAGAGAGAGAGGAGAGAGAGAGTGAGAGAGAGAGAGAGAGAGAGAGAGTTTGTATTTGCCTTAATTTTGATTTTTTTGATTTTTTTTGGAATTTGGCATGATCAAGGAATGGGAGTTGTTTGGAAATGAGTAGGACGTTTGTATGTCAAGAGTGATTCAAGACTTGACCCGATTTGGTTATGTTTCCTTAGATTTGGTCTGGTTTGATTGTGGTCCGACAGACTAAGTTAAACCAGCTCGGCCTACTCCGGTTCAACCTGTTTCTACATTGGCTTGGTTTGGCTCAGCAGTCCGGACTCAACCAAGTAGGTCAAGATTTGTTGACAACAAGCAATAAGCATATTTTTTTATATAAACACTAATGATTTACAGACTTCTATTGGACCAGAATGATGTGTCACTATCGCAGCCGTCCGTCGACAGGACCAATCTTGAGATTTTTTGGATCTGAGGGAAGATTGAAAATAGAACTCTTTTATACATGCTAATATGCATAAAACTAACAGAAGTAGAAAAATCAATAAAAACAAAGTAGTACTTTATATACTTTGTTGAATTAAAATTAGAGGTAATGTGTAAGGTCCCTGACAACATATCACTATAGTGATAAGGACCGACAACAAGATGCCTTTGCACCAAGTCCTCCTGTTTGGAAAAAGTCTATTTTACCCTTTGACTGTTTGAAAAACAATTATTTTACCCCTACTCGTAGTTGTATAATGAAATCACTTGAAGAGTAACATTCTGGTAATATAGAGTAACATTTTGCTACAATGATTTCATGACTATAGCAATTTATTTTTTTTCTAAAAATGAGATTTGATAAAAAAATTGCCATAGTGAAACACTGTAGCAATTGTTACTCTTTTTCAACGAATTGTACTTTTTGGTACCACTGTTTGCAATTATTGCTCTTTATTATCGAATTGAGTGACAATAACTACAGTGATTTCACTGTAGCAAAAAATATTTTATCAAAATTTCTCAAAAAAGAATTGCTACAGTAAAATCACTATTGCAATTGTTACTCAATTTGGTAATAAATAGTAACAATTGCAGATTAATTGTTGTTCTTTATTACCAAATTGAATAACAATTGCCACAGTGATTTCACTGTAGCAAATTTTTTAATCTAGATTTTTTTTTTTAAATGCTACTGTAAAATTCACTATAGCAAATCCATAGGTTAAGCTCTGTAGTGAAAAAGACGGAGGGGCATGCACCAAGGGGCACTTTGGTCATTAAATGGGGATCAAAGTCACGTGTGGGACTTGCTCCAGCTGCATCTTTTTCCGGATGGACCTGGTGCAACACCATCTTGTTGCCTGCCCTTCCTCTTAAACTGATCTCTTGTTAGGGACCTCTCACTAAGTCCCCCTTAGAATTAACATAATTATATTTATCAGACAATAAACTTATAGAAAAGAAATTAAAACTAAAATTACCTTGGACTCGAGTGAATAGTAATTAGCAAATCAATAATCAAAGCCAGATTTGAGACGACCATGTAACAAATAGACACACAGAGAGCGAGCGAGAAGCTCGTTGCTGTAGAGCCAAAAGAAGTCGTTGATCACAAACACACACGGAGAGTGAGCGAGAGTGCTACGGTGCACGCGCACACGAGAGAGAGAGAGAGAGAGAGAGAGAGAGAGAGAGAGAGAGAGAGAGAGAGAGAGAGAGAGAGAGAGAGAGAGAGAGAGAGAGAGAGAGAGAGAGAGAGAGAAATTTTTTTTTGGGTAACCATGCAGATTTTCAATGCCAACGATTTGTCGTTTATAGAATAAGCACTTTTAATGGGTAACAGACATAGTTTTTTAAACGATTGGCGCCATGTAGAGGCTACAACTATTTGATTGAATTTTGGACCCAAATACAAGGCAAAAGCCCAGAGATTGGGAGCCTTCTTCCTAAGTGGGGCGGGCCTGCTTTGAACCCTTTCTCATTCCCTAGCGGTAGATGCCCAATCTTTCTTAGAATATACATTAAATTTTTTTTGGGGCCCCTCTGATTGCGGGACCAGGGGCGGTCACCCACGATGCCCATGCTCAGGGTCGGCCCTGTCCGTTGATACCGTGTTTACTTACTTATTCAACTACAAGCTCAAGTTTTGGATGAGTTGATAAGTTAACATACATCACGCAACCTCGATTAGTGAATTACACTTAGCTCCCAGCGACAACCAAAGGCAGGCTGTGATCAGATGCCACATCATTCTGGTCAACTAAGTCTTTAAATCATTCGAATTGAATGTAATTGCTCATGAGAAACTAATGAAGCATCGATCGACAATTTACATCTTTCTGATTAATAACAATGCAATGCAGTGAGAATATGAATGTGCGCTTTAACGATATTTTAATTGGTTACTTATTTAAATTTCTCGAGAGGGTTAGAAATTGCTTTACTTTTATGATAATGAAGTCCCAAGGAAAAGACATACCCTTTGGAGTCTTTCGGTGTTAATAGACTTCATACTTCATAGAGATATTAAATAATTCAATTTCTCCCGATTTGAATCTCTCATAGATTCTCGAAGCTTTCAGTGTCGACATGATCGAGTTATTTGGAATTCTTAATTGTTGTTGAATGCACACCCTAAATACTTTGTTGTATTTTGGAAGCATGTATGCAATTATTAATTCTATCATCAAACTGTATTTAAGTGGGAGCAATATTTTTTGTTGGATCAACCAAGTGATCAGAGGATAGGGGCTCAAAAAGGTTCGAAGATTGAAACGGGGGAAGCAGTGATTGTTATTTATTAATTACATAATCCCGTGATCATGATAACAACGACTAGGATTCATAAGTGCAAACAAGGCACAACGGCCTTGAGGGAAAGTTCGCTCCACAATGTCCATACCAGGAGTCAAACTGGTAACCTCTCCAACATGGGAGAGAGGAAGTACCACCAGGCTAAGAGCCCGTTGGTAAGTGAGAGCAAATCTCACGCTTTAAAGAAAGCACATTTGATACGTGACTCAAAGACTCAAGTTTTTAACTCCATATTTTCCAACACTACTATTACTATATTTACTCAATCTAATGTGACTAGGATCACATACAACGATTGTTGTAATGATTTCAATGTTGAATTTAATATCAATTAAATTTGTTTTTATGTGTAAACCCAAATATTGTTTGGACAATACACGCTTAACACTTTCAAAGATCTCCCCAAAGGAGAGACATTGTGGTCTAATTGCTTTTAACTCATCGTATTTTAAGTTGCATGAAGGAGTAAAAAATATTCGAAGTTATGTGCATTTTATGTACAAGCACATTGTTCCTATAAAGAATAGCAATTTCAATTGTCGATGTATATTGAAAAAAAAAAGAAAATATGCAAAAGATGGGATGTTATCGATTATACATTAATTGATAGTAATTATGTTCACTCTTTTCACTTGTGAGGCAACTAATATTCAGAAGGTGTATACTATATCATTATCAAAATCTATCAAATTTTTAAGAGGAAATTAAAATTAGTCGAAGAGATATCATCCAAACTATGGTGATTGGGGTGTTTAAGTTATACACTAAATTGTTGCTGAGAAAATACTCCTTGGAGATTTTTGTTTTTGGTAACTCTCTTTAAGTGAATTTTTTAATAAACTGATCAGGGACTGCACCCCCTTGTTATTGAGGGATTCTCAACCCCCCCTCTCACCACCACCCCCCCCCCCCCCACACACACACACACACTCATCGCCACTTTATACAACTAACTCTAATTATATTAGAGAAATCTTATCAATCTCTCTATTCTGATATACAACTATCACTACATTATTATAATTCTTGATCATAATTGTTAAGAAAGATTTACCATTATTATTATTATTTTATTAAATCATAATGTATATATTCATTTTAGTTCTCTAATTCTAAGCCTTAATTTATGTTCCAAGGATTTTTAACATACCTTTAATTTAGCATTCATCCTTATTATTTTCTCATCAATTACTACTATAACGTCTATATGTAAATAATATACACCTTGGCAGTTCTTGCTAATATTAGTAAAATTTTACTAATAATAAGAGCATAAAGATAAGAACTTACAATTGACCTTTGATGAAGTCCCATCATGAATGAAATTTTATTTGCCTCACTATTACTGGTTCTCACATTAATAATTGCTGTCTCCTATGCATCCTCCATAATTTCTATATAACCTGGATACACCCATTTCCTTTCTCATGGCTATCAAAATGAATGTCATGGTTATAAGCTTTCTCTAAATCAATAGGTTTTTTACAAATCAACCCCTATAATCTTCTATATTTATATATAAACACTTATAAAAATGATATTTATATATAAGCCCCTCAATTTATTCAAACATAACATATTAACCGTTGTAGTTAGCTGACATTCAAAACGAGAGAATATTTTTGATTTCATCCTTATTATTTTACCTAAACTCTTTAATATCCCTCCAATGTGAGAATTCTTTAGATTAGATACAAGTTAGAGTCCGGTAATGTCTATGTTTGTTTTGGATTAAGTCCATGTTCAATAAAGATATGCCAATTTAAGTAATTAAAATCATAGGTAAATCAGTTATTTCCCTTTTAGATTAATAAAATAACAGCTGAATAAAGGAATATTATGGAAATATTCATTTGTTTTGGATGCTAACTAACTGTAGGGGTCGATATTTAAACATCGGATGATTTAAGGGTTTATATAAATAGACTTTACTAGGGTTTATATATAAATAGAGAAGATTACAGGGGTCGATTTGTAAAAAAACTTAAATCAATATAACCGAAATATCTCTCAAAATCATTCTATAGTCATGTCAATTAGAAAAATATCTCCACGGTTGACCCTCCTGTCATAAATCCAAAGTAGATTTCTGATGTTCTTGTTACTATTCTTAATATTTGTCCATCACATTCTCTCACAATCTTATGGTGTAACTTGCAAGCTTAATTCCGCAATAATGTAAATATTTTTTTTAACATCACTTGTGATTTCATACATAGTCCCGGGAAACCCTGACATTGTCCAAGCCAATGAGAGAGAGAGAGAGAGAGAGAGAGAGAGAGAGAGAGAGAGAGAGAGAGAGAGAGAGAGAGAGCCATTATGCAACTAAATGGAAGGAGGTAAAGCAATATGATTGACTTGATACAGAGTTGAGGCCTTAGACGAAAACTCTAAATAATGTGTTTTTAGTATTATATGCATTAATATAAATATATTGATTTATTTAAAGGAGAAAGTTTTTATGGTTAATTAGTCTTAAATCCCTCATTAGGTCTTTATTTAAGCTAAATGATACAATTTGTTAGGATATTAGCTAAAGTCGCTCTCGAAGGACACGTTTGTAAAGCAAGTCCCTAACAAAAAATGTTAATTTTTTCACTTTTTAAATGACAAAACAACCCCTTCATTACCCTTTCAGCAAGAGTATCAATTCATCTCCAACAAAGGTACTAATTCGATTAGGTAAGAGTACCAATTAGGGCCGAATCGATACTCTTTAGAGAAATCACTATAGCAACAATATCAATTCGGTTTGTTAAGTGTACACCAATTAGCTGAATCGATACTTTTGCTATAGTGATTTCAATATAGCAGCTATAATGAAATCATTTTCGCAAGCACTACATGCACAGTGTCAACCGACGAATTGATATTCTTGCTGGAGACGAATGGATACTCATTGCTGGAGGGGCTATGCAGGAACAATTTTGTAATTTGAAAAGGAAAAAAAATATGATAGGGTATTTACTCTACAAGGAACTTCATGAAATATTGAAACATTGATTTCCTTTTAACTAATATTGTATCTGTTGAAGGACTAAAGGACAATTTGTGCAACATATCGTTCCAATTACACAATTTTTTTCATTTTAATCTCCCCTGTTCTCACTGTCGGACTTCGTTTCTGATCGATTCCCGCAGCAGCTGCTTCGATGGCCCCTGTTGCTCCCAAAGCCATCGACTTCGCCGGCGTCGAACGCGTGGTAAGAACAACTCAAGAACCAAAAACCCTAACCCTCTCGTTTCGACGCTCTCTCCCTCTCTCGATCTCGATCAGATCTCCGATTTCTGTTTCGCCACTGATTCTGTTTTGGACCGCAGAATGCAGAGCTGTTCACCCTGACGTACGGGGCGATCGTGCGGCAGCTCCTCACGGATCTGGAGGAGGTGGAGGAGGTCAACAAGCAGCTCGATCAGATGTAAGTACTCTCTCCTCCCACCACCACGACCACCACCCGTCTCTCAATTCCCTCTTGAAGTCGATTCCCCCAAATCCTTTCATCTTGGTCAACCGATTAGATCACATGCTAATTTGCGCATTTTACTGAGATTAGGAAACCATCATTGTTACGTGTGAAGAAAATGAGTCAAATGATGTGCAATTTTAATTAGTGATTGTCATCTAGGGTTTTTATTTGGGCCTAATGTGATAGTAATTTCTTGATCATAATTCATTATTCTGATAGATGCATACACATAATTTGATTTCCGTGCCTTCTGTTATCTCGTTGTTTTCTTTCCAATTCCATTGCATCTAACATTGTACGATATGCCGAGTAGATACGTAGTCATAACATGGAGCATCACATCTATTCTATTATGTGAAGTCAGGAAGAGAGAAAAAATCCTGATTTTTTAGAAAAAAAGGGAGAAAAAGGGTAATTTACACTGTACCCCACCTGAAGTTCAGCCCAAATCCACTTAACCCCTCTATAGTTAATAAACTACAGTTTTCCTCCCCCTTCAATTCACTTTTGATTAGATAAAAATTACTAAAAGAGGAAATTTAGTAGTTGACAAAACGGGGTAGTGTGCTAACATATAAAAATATAGGGACTGATTTGGAACAAAAAAAACTTCAGGGGGGTAAAGTGTAATTTACCCCAAAAAAATAAGGATCACAACCATGGATAAAAATAACGGTCGCGGACAAATTATCGGCCGGCCGAAAAAAACGGTTCGAACCGGGCGGTACGAACCGGTATCGATCTGAACTGGTCCATACCTGTGTGAATTGATTTTTGGTTTAAAAAAAATTTAAAAAAATAACCAAAAAATCCAGAATAATCTAAAATATTGGGTTGTGATGTTTTTTTTCATTAGTAAACTAGTTATAGGTATGAACCGGTCTTTTTAAGTTATAAAGTCACTGTTTTCATTGTATGATTCTAAATTGTGGAATTTGATATAGTTATTAAATTGTATGTATTAGATTAGCCTAGTATTATGCTTAGGGATTACAAAACACAATTCATGATCATTGCACAAACATGAATTACACAACTAATATGAGTACATGAGTCATATTTTACAATTTCACATAATATGATAAAAAAAAAAATAAAAATAAAAAAAACCCAAATTTGCATGAACCGATCATGCAAATTTGGAGATGATGCTTATAGATCTATAGATCTAAGCTTTGATGGCATAGATCTAACCCATATCAATATTTTCACCACAATTATTTGGTTTATTTTTAAAAAAAATACAAAAAATAAAAATAAAGATGAAAAAATCATAAATTTGCATGAACCGATCATGCAAATTTGGAGATGATGCTTATAGATCTATAGATCTAAGCTTTGATGGCATAGATCTGACCCATATCAACATTTTCACCACAATTATTTGGTTTATTTTTTAAAAAATACAAAAAAAGAAAAAAATATTGAAAAACCCCCAAATTTGCATGAACCGATCATGCAAATTTGGAGATGATGCTTATAGATCTATAGATCTGAGATTTTATGGCATAGATCTAGTCTATTTCAACATTTTCACCACAATTATTTGATTTTTTTCAAAACAATGCAACAAAACAAAAAAAAAATAAAAAAAATTATGAAAACATACCTTCAAATGTGATTTTGATATTGCAAATCCGAGTTTTTGGCTTCAAATGTTGCAAATCCAACTAGTATGGAGGTTCACCTCATGTGGGAATGAAGAAAGATGCCCAAAAAAATGAAATCGGAATAAAAAAAACCACCCAAAACCATACTTCATACCTAGTACCTGTTCAAACCGGCCGGTTCGAACCGGTACCGGTCGGTATTTAGGCGATTTAAGCCTCGCGACCGGTATCGACTGGATACCGGTGCAGTTCGGTCCGGTTCCTGGTTTGAACCATACCGACCGGTATTTTGATCCTTGATCACAACCAAGGATCAAAATACCGGCCGGTACGAACCGTACCGGCCGGTTCAAACCGGGAACCGGACCGAACCGCATTGGTATCCAGGCGATACCGGTCGCGGTGGTCAATTCGCCTAAATACCGGCCGGTACCGGTTCGAACCGGTACCGGGTATGAAGTGTCATTTTGGGTGGTTTTTTCATTCCGATTTGAATTTTTTGGGCTTCTTTCTTCTTTCCCACGTGAGGTGAACCTCCATACTAGCTCGCTTTGCAAGATTTGAAGCCAAAAACTCAGATTTGCAAGATCAAAACCACATTTGAAGGTATGTTTTCATAATTTTTTTCATTTTTCTTTTGTTTTGTTGCATTTTTTTTGAGAAAAATCAAATAATTGTGGTGAAACTGTTGAAATGGGCTAGATCTATGCCATCAATGCTTAGATCTATAGATCTATAAGCATCGTCTTCAAATTTGCATGATCGGTTCATGCAAATTTGGGGTTTTTTCAATTTTCTTTTCTTTTTTTGTATTTTTTTTAAAAATAAACCAAATAATTGTGGTGAAAATGTTGATATGGGTTAGATCTATGCCATCAAAGTTTAGATCTATAGATCTATAAGCATAATCTCCAAATTTGCATGATCGGTTCATGCAAATTTGGTTTTTTTTTTCAATTTTCTTTTATTTTTTTGTATTTTTTTTTAAAATAAACCAAATAATTGTGGTGAAAATATTGATATGGGTTAGATCTATGCCATCAATGCTTAGATCTATAGATTTATAAACATCATCTCCAAATTTGCATGATCGGTTCATGCAAATTTGGAGGTTTTTCAATTTTCTTTTCTTTTTTTGCATTTTTTTTTAAAATAAACAGAATAATTGTGGTAAAAATATCTAATTCATGTGGTACTAAGTTACTCAGTCTAAGTAGGTAAAAATATCTAATTCTCTACTCTTGTAAGTTATGGATATGCATTTTATTTGCTAAACATGTTAGCCTGTTAGGAGTCTTAGGACTGTGAATTTGTGTTTATTACTTTATTATTGTTAATGTAAATACAATGGGTCGGGTTTACTGTATAGTCGGGTCGGGTTTACTGTACATATATTGGGCTTGAGTCCCTCAATGGAATCATACTGTTCCTCTCCAAACCCTAGCCGTCGTCTCCTAACATGGTATCAGAGCTCTAGGGCGACGGCAGCACCTCCGGCAACCCCCTCCGGCCTCCTTCATCTGATCGGCAGCCCCCCCTCCGGCCTTCACCTGATCGGCAGCCCCCCCTCCGGCCTACAGCAACCGCCGCCCCCCCCCCCCCCCGGCCCCTCCAGCCACCGCCGGCCCCTCCTGACCCCACCCGAACCCCTCCCGCACCCCCCCCGGCCCCTCCAGTCACCGCCGCCCCCCCCCCCCGGCCCCTCCAGCCACCGCCGACCCCTCCTGACCCCACCCGAACCCCTCCCGACCCCACCCGACCCCACCCGAACCCCCCCGGCCCCTCCAGTCACCGCCGACCTCCCCCGCACCCCCTTCAGCCCACCCCGCACCTCCTCTGCCCTCCCTCGCACACCCTCCAGTCCCCACCGGCCCTCCGATCCCCTCCCCACAGCCCAACCGATTCCCTCCCGACACCCTACAGCCTCCTCCATGGCATCTCCAGCTGTCCCGACCGTTGCTGCGATCTCTCCACCGCTGAAGGCGGTCGCGTTCCAGTTGTCGTCGGCCAGCGACTGGCCTGACTGGTCCCTCACCGTCGAGGCCGCCCTCTCCAGTCGTGATCTGTGGGGTCACATCACCGGCGAGGATCCTCCGCCCACTGACTACTCCGGCTCGTCCTCTGTCACCAGCAGTGCTGCGTCTTCTGCAGCGACTGCTACCACAGCCGTCACCGTTACTGCTCTTCCGTGGCGCCGCCACGATCAGGCCATCCGGGCGTACCTCCTGGACTCGGTTGCTCGTCCGCTCCTTGCTCCCATCGGCCGCCTTCCGACAGCGCGCGCGATGTGTGAGTATCTCCGGGACCGTTTTCTCCCGCGCGGAGGCGCCCGCCGGCATCAGCTCATCTGTGACTCGCAGTCTGCACGACAGGGGGAGCGTACCATTCAGGACTTCTTCAGTCAGATGAGTGCCTACTGGCATGAGCTGGACTCACTGATCCCGGAGCAGTGTGCCTGCCCCCGCTCCCGGGATTTCCAGCGCTACCTCGACGAGGGCCACCTGCACCAGTTCCTGGCAGCGCTTCGACCGGACTTTGCTCTCATAGCTGCCCAGCTCCTGCACCGTGAGCCACTCCCTCGACTCGAGGATGCTCTACTCGCCTTAGTCGACGAGGAGACCCGCCTTCAGACTCAGGGCGCTCGTCCTCCTCCACTTGCTCCTAGCTCCGACTCTGTCCTGGCAGCCGGGTTCTCCGATGAGGCTGTCTTCTGTCACTACTGCAAGGAGCCCGATCACATGAACCGCGAATGCCCTACTCGTCCTCCTCGCAACCCCCGCTGGGGTCCGGATGAGAGAGCATCCCGCTGGACTTCGTCTTCACGCGATGATCGACGCGGCGGTCGGGGTGGACGGAACCGTGGACGTGGTTCGTCTTCCTTCCGCCACTTTGGTGGTACAGCGGCTACTGCAGAGGCCTCGCCGCCCCCCACTGCTCCTACAGCTCCTTCGCCGCCTGAGCCGGACCGTCTTCAGCGCCTCGAGGAGCTCCTTCTTCGCCACATCGCCTCCACCAGCTCCGCGACTGCGCACGGCTTGTCTGCCACCTCTGGTACTACTGCTCCATGGATCTTCGATTCGGGTGCCTCCTGTCACCTTACTTTTGACTCTACTGTCCTCACGGACTGTTCTCCCACTACCACTCACCAGGAGGTTCGCACTGCGGATGGGACTCTCGTCCCTATTCCGCAATGTGGCTCCATCACCACCACCTCTGACCCTTCTGGTCGCCTGACCCTATCTCATGTCCATCATGCCCCCCGTCTTAATATTAATTTGATTTCTATCAGTTCACTTTGCGACTCTGGCCTGACTGTCACCTTCACCCCTTCTGTTTGTGTTGTGCAGGATTCGCGGACGGGTCAGAGGATTGGGCTGGGCCGTAGGGCAGGAGGACTCTACCAGTTGGACCATCTCCATGTGTCTTCAGTTGCGTCTGTCATGTCTGTCACCTCTGATGCCGACCTGTGGCACAGAAGGTTAGGTCATATATCGAGTGATCGACTCAAAAGCGTATTCCGCTCGGGCGCTTTGGGTCGAGCGTCTTTCTCCCCCCTATCTGTCTGTACGGGTTGTCGACTGGCAAAGCATCTAGCTCTTCCTTTTTCTGCTAGTACTTCCCAGTCTAATGCTTTATTTGATTTAGTTCATTCGGATATTTGGGGTCCTGCTCCTGTTGCATCTCTCTCTGGTTATATGTATTATGTTTGTTTTATCGATGACTATTCTAGGTGCACCTGGGTCTATCTCATGCGTCATCGGTCTGAAATTCCTCACATCTTTAGGCGATTCACCACTATGATACACACCCAGTTTGGTCGGCGAATCAAGACTTTTCGGTCTGATTGTGCCAAGGAGTATCTCTCCTCTGAGATGCGTGAGATTCTTCAGTCTCACGGCACTCTTCACCAGCAGTCCTGTCCCCACACCCATGAGCAGAACGGCGTTGCCGAACGCAAGCATCGTCATGTCCTTGAGACTGCACGAGCCTTGCTTCTCTCTGCATCTGTCCCTCACTCCTACTGGGCTGAAGCTGTCATGACGGCTGTCCACCTCATCAATATCACTCCGTCATCTGCTCTGTCCGGTGCCACCCCTCATGAGCGCCTTCACTCCAGTCCACCTGACTACTCTCTTCTTCGCACGTTTGGCTGCACGTGCTTCGTTCTTCTTCCTCCCCATGAGCGCACCAAACTTTCTGCGAGGTCTGTTAGGTGTGTTCACTTGGGGCTCAGTCGTGAGCATAAGGGGTATCGCTGCTATGATCCCTTAGCTCGTCGGATCCGTGTCTCCCGTCACGTCTCCTTTGTTGAGGATGTCCCGTATTTTGCACCTGAGTCTCGGGATCTTTCCTTGCCTCTTTCGTCATCCCCCTCGCCCTCCTCACATCTCCACATCCCTGTTCTACCCCCGGTTCCTGTTGCCCCATCCACGCCTACTACACCACCACCACCACCTCCTCAGTATCCATCGCCACCCCCACCTCCACCTCCTCAGTATCCATCGCCACCACCACCACCACCTCCTCAGTCCCCCACGCCACCTCCACCACCACCCATTACTCGTGTCTATGTACGTCGGTCTGCAGCTCCCCCTCCAGAGTCGGGTCTCCCTGGTACTCCCTCGCCTGCTGCTGCTGCTCCTGCTCCCTCCTCCCCGGTCGTGGATCCTGCTCCTGTTCGGCGCTACCCAGCGCGCGAACATCACCCTCCTGCCAGATACGACTACTCTCCTGACAGGTTTGGTTACTCTGCTTTTCCCACTGACGCTCCTGACTCTTCTGGCTTCTCTGCCAGTGTCTCCTATTCACCATCCTTTCAGGCCTTTCTTACTGCTCTTCACACTCATCGGGAGCCCCAATCGTACCGTGAGGCAGCATTACATCCAGAGTGGCGGCAGGCCATGTCAGTTGAGCTTGAGGCTTTTCAGCGGACCCAGACCTGGGAGTTAGTGCCTTGTCCCCCCGGGGTGGTGCCTGTTAGCTGCAAGTGGATTTTCAAGGTCAAGACTCGACCTGACGGATCCATCGAGCGGCACAAGGCTCGCCTCGTTGCTCGTGGCTTCTCCCAGGAGTACGGGATTGACTACGAGGAGACGTTTGCTCCAGTTGCTCGGATGACTACTGTGCGCACCCTCTTAGCTGTGGCAGCTGCTCGAGGGTGGCCTCTCCATCAGATGGATGTCACCAATGCGTTTCTTCACGGTGATCTCTCCGAGGAAGTCTACATGGCTCCTCCTCCGGGCACTTCAGTTCCTCCAGGACACGTGTGTCGGTTGCGCCGGGCCATCTATGGGCTCAAGCAGGCTCCTCGTGCCTGGTTTGAGCGCTTTCGCAGTGCAGTTCTGGCCGCCGGGTTTGTTGAGCGTCACTCCGACTATGCCTTGTTCACTCGCTCCTCCAGTCAGGGCATTGCAGTCCTTCTCCTCTATGTGGATGATATGATCATCACTGGGGATGACAGTGCCACCATCGCCTCTCTCCAGCGGCACCTCCAGAGTCAGTTTGAGATGAAAGACCTGGGCTCTCTTCGCTACTTTCTGGGCCTTGAGATTGCCAGGTCAGCTCGTGGTCTGTTGGTCTCCCAGCAGAAGTACATCTCCGACATTCTTACTGATGCTGCCCTTACTGACACACGTACTGCTGATACACCCATGGAGCTCAATTTGAAGCTTCTCGCTACCGATGGTGAGCCGCTCCAGGATGTCTCCCGCTACCAGAGGTTGGTTGGGATGCTTGTCTATCTCACTATGACCCGGCCAGACATTGCCCATGCTGTTGGCATTGTCAGTCAGTTTGTTCAGGCTCCCAGGTCAGTACACTATACAGCTGTTCTTCGGATTATCCGCTACCTCCGGGGCACCATCACCCGTTCACTTCTGTTTCCCTCCACCTCTCCGTTGGTACTGCGCGCCTACTCAGATGCAGATTGGGCAGGAGATGCAGACACTCGTCGATCTACTACAGGATACTGTGTGTTTCTGGGTGACTCTCTGATTTCATGGCGCAGCAAGAAGCAGGAGTCTGTTGCTCGCTCCAGCACCGAAGCCGAATACAGGGCTATGGCTTCCACCACCGCCGAGATTGTCTGGCTTCGACGTCTTCTGCTTGACTTGGGAGTGGTGATATCCGGGCCGACCCCTCTTTTCTGTGACAACCGGAGTGCTATTCAGATTGCTAGCAATCCGGTCTTCCATGAGCGAACAAAGCATATTGAAGTTGACTGCCATTATGTTCGCCAGGCGTTTATCGATCACATCATCTCCCTGCCTTTCATTCCCTCATCGGAGCAGACTGCTGATTTTCTGACGAAGCCACTGACGACTGCTCGCTTCAGACATTTTCTAGGCAAACTCTCGGTTCATGATCCACCGTGAGTTTGAGGGGGAGTGTTAATGTAAATACAATGGGTCGGGTTTACTGTATAGTCGGGTCGGGTTTACTGTACATATATTGGGCTTGAGTCCCTCAATGGAATCATACTGTTCCTCTCCAAACCCTAGCCGTCGTCTCCTAACAATTATCATATTATGTGAAATTGTAAAATGACTCATGTACTCGTATTAGTTGTGTAATTCATGTTTGTGCAATGGTTATGAATTGTGTTTTGTAATCCCTAAGCATAATATATTAATACTAGGCTAATCTAACACATACAATTTAATAACTATATCAAATTCCACAATTTAAAATCATACAGTGAAAACAGTGACTTTATAACTTAAAAAGACCGGTTCATACCTATAACTAATTTACTAATGAAAAAAAACATCACAAACCAGTATTTTAGATTATTCTGGATTTTTTGGTTATTTTTTCAAATTTTTTTGAAACCAAAAATCAATTCACACCGGTATGGACCGGTTCAGACCGATACCGGTTCGTACCGCCCGGTTCGAACCATTTTTTCGGCCGGCCGATATTTTGTCCGCGACCGGTATTTTTATCCATGATCACAACTGACAAGAACCATCCAACGCTTTCTCTTTCTTGCCTTTTACTCTCCTCCCATTATGCATGTACTAGCACACCCACGTCCCTTTACCACGGGCTACATCCCCCCCCCCCCCCTTTTTTTTTTATTATTTCTAGTGCATTGAGCATGATTTTTTTGTTTGTTGGTTATTAAACAAACTCCATCTTAGGCTATGTCACACAAGACATTCATTCTTTGTGTATTTTTCCCTCTTTGAGTTTTTTCAATCAAAAGGGTTTACTATATTCTCTAGTTTTTCCCCAATTAATTCGCATGCATCCAATTTTGAATTATGATTTTTCCAATGCTGAATTGGTTCCAAATTACAGTTGTCAATATATGTATCGTATAGTTCTCTATTTTTGTGTCTACAGTTGTTTTTGTTTCATTTGAGGTGGTTCTCCAGCTCATATTACCTTCTCATCGTGATTTCTTGCATGTCTTTCAGGGGATATAATATTGGAATTCGGTTGATTGATGAATTCCTAGCCAAGTCCAATATATCTAAATGTGTTGACTTCAAGGAGACAGCTGAAGTGATTGCAAAGGTGTTTTTCAGATTAGTTATCTTTATATTTGTTCCAAGGTTTGCGAATGCATTCGAGTATGACGTATATATTGTTGACTTATACATTGTTTCCTATCTGAATTGGTAATTGCTCATATGTAGTTGTATATACCAGTTTATGGTGTACGCATTTGATTGGTATAAATAAAGCTATTTCCCACTAGATAAGCGTAGCTTTTCATTTTATCACTTTCTTCTAAAGTTGCAGAAAATCATAGCATTGATTGTTTGTTGGACTTTGATCTCGAAGGTTCCTAGCATGATTTTGGAAATATCAGGAATCAAAGTTCTCCATTTTCTGTCTCATTGAAGTATTCTAATCTTATTGCTACCCTCTATTCACTCACCACTGACGTCACTACTCATCTAACTGTTAATAATATTGACCTCACTTCTATTGCTAAGGCCTTTGATTGGCTAAATAATGGCTTCTTGCATTATTGCTTTCCTTTTCTTTTGTTTTTGCCATCAAAATTGTGACATGAAAAGTGCTTGTTTTGATTGTGGGACCCATTTTCCTTCCATCTTCACAAACAGTGATCTCTATGCTCTCAGCTTCTTTGTAATTCTTTGCTTGGAGGTGATGTTCTCCTCTATTATCTTGTCTAAGAATCCTTTTTCCTCTTTGAGTCTATCATTTATGCCTTCCTATGTATAATATCTGCCCATTGTAGTTCGTTTTCTCTGAAACTTGCTCACTGATCTGGTATGGACCTCCAATTTCTGGCCATCCTAACTTGTTCTTTCACTTATAAATTTGTAATTCTTATGTATGACAATGATTTACTTTGTCCGCCTGTCAACCTTCTGAATCTAGACTACACACCCTAATTTGCCGTAATATTCACTAATCTCTCTTTATTAATTCCTATCTCTTTCATCCTTTTGCATTCACTCTTGAATTTATCACCTGTATTTTCCCTAATTGGCCTTTGCTATGTGGCCATGTTGAGTTTCTTCATTCATCTGCCTATGAGAATTGTTTCGGTCTTAGATATGCTTAAGTATGTTGTTTGGTTGTCTCCTTGAACGCTCATGAAGAGGTGTGGTATGTGAGGCAGTATAGATGGCATTGTATGATACTATGTTTAACTGAAGACTGCTAGGTTATTTTACATCATTGTGACTTCATTACCGCCATAACTCTTTCTAGGGATCCATCTATGGATTTTGCTATACTAACTTTGACTCATGGGGGAATTGAGTTAATCAAAGAATTTGGTCTTTTATTATTGCCTATGTTGTGCTTTCCTCCCATATTCAGGCTCTGAATAGCCCATGGAATTTTGATGTCTTTCTGGACTTTTGTTCTGGTGAGGCTCACAAGTTAGAGGCCAACTATGCCTATAAAGGCGATAGCATTATCCAATAGTTTTGAGCTCTCATACTTGATTACTGGGAGGAGCTTCAAGTCATGAATCCAATACTTCCGCCATTTATGGGCTCAATATATCAACATTCTTAAGATCATCAAGACATCAACTATTATGTTAGCTCCTTATTGTGCCATTCCCTGAATTTGAGCCGTTACGTCGATTTCTTCTTCATCATGATTCCATGCTTGAACTTAATCTTCTTCATCATTACTCCATGCTTGAACTTGATGTGTCGTTGTTGGATGTGCCACCAAACATCAATAAAAGTCATCATCATCAAGTTCTATAATCTATAGCATCCTCATCTTGCGATCTAGGCTTGGATGTCTGCAATTGAGATTGGGATCTAGGCTTGGATGTCTGCAATTAAGATGAAAAAAAATGATTTGAAGATGTGAAGTAAACATATAAAGAATTATGACACTATACAATTGAATTAAACCAAAACCAAATGGTCCTGAATTAAAAAACTAAGAGAAGAGAAAGTTTTGAAGGCGGTCCGCGGCCCCAACATTGAAACCCTAACGTGATCAGGCCGATCGCTTAGTCGTGTGGAAGTTTCGAGTCCACGGGCTTCGGGATCCTGATGTTATAACCTCATATGGTCAGATAGGTTAAAGCCAAAACCAAATCACAACCGTCCGCTACACATTTATACCCAGCCCGACTAGTGAATCACACTCAATCCCAAATAGCATGCAAAAGAATGGGTGTGATTCAGTTTTGGCTTTAACCTAAACTCTCGATTAAATAAGGCGGATGCCTCCATCGCCTCACGCCTCGAGCGCCTCACGGTATAAGGTGGGCGCCTCGCTCCGACTTATATACCTGCTTCCGTCTTGGTTCAGGTGAGGCACCCTAGCCTCGCCTCGCCTCTTGCCTTAGGCGGGCGCCTCACATCGCCTTAACTACACTGAATCTAAGGTTAATAATGGAGCAATCAAGCTGCCGGAACGATCCATTGAGAGGTGGGCAAAGCTAAGATTCTCCGATCTAGCTTGATGAGATAGATGAAGATCATCCATGGCTCGTTGGTACGGATGAGCCAGCCTTCAGTGTCGATCATTTGACATTGTAACTAGTTGAGCAAGCAACATATGGTAAGGAGAATGGTTAAGATAGAGATGAAGTTAGATGGTTAGTAGTGTTAATGCCAATTCTAGTACCAGTTGCTGGCTAGGACTGAGGAAAGTTGGGATCATTGTATTGGTAATACTATAGGAGAAGATGAATCAACATTGACAGACATGGACTGGGTGCTCTTGAGGATGGATTGTGAGGAGATAGAAGAGGAGGAAGAATACGTAGGAAGAGGCGACTCTGATAATGATTCCGATGACTATGATTTGCTAATGTCCACCAACATGTGATAGATGAGTGCACATATTTGCTTTATTTTTTAGTTGTAGTCTTGTTTATGTGTATCCTTCTCGCTTAGACTTTCATTTTAATTATGTATTTTCTTTCATATTACTTGGACTTGTATTGGTTGCATGTATTTATGATACTAGTACTCTCCAATTGAATCAATGAAATACATTTAATTTTCTTTGGCACAAATGACTCCTAATATTGATGAATTTTTAAATTTTAAAACATTAAAATTTCATATGCGACTGCATATGCGCATACCTTCATATGCAATTTGGAGGCTTAACCACATAGACCGTACATGCTGATTTGATAGCATTTATTTATTTTTTGACAAGGGTCAACTATATATAAAGAGTCATAGAGTGATAAATGCTATTAGATTTGTGCTCAAATTTGTAGCAGATGAATTATCCAGCCAATAATGTACATGTGAAACTCTTGAGTATACCGGAACTAGATACATTGTTCAGAAATGGAAGAGCATCAAGATAACTTGGTTGGATGTTGTAAGACTTTGATGCAGTTAAAAAATACAAGTACTTCACCTGAAACTTGGAAAATGAATTGTTTACACAAGTATTAATAAGGTAGGCCCCCCTCCAAGTGCTCTTTTGTGCTGTCTACTGCCCTTTTGTGCTGTCTAGACTCTAGCATGCCCTTTTTTGCAAGTTTTCTTTGTTAGGTTTCCGAAGCAGTCTAAGAGGGTTGATGTTAGGTTGACAATTAGCCGGAAAAAATAATGTCAAACATTTTGTGGAGCCTTCTTAATACAAGTTGTGCTCCATAGTTGACCCCATCTCATTGAGATAAGACTTGAATATGCTGATAAAATGTGCAAAGGAATTCATATTTTTTTAACCATCTTTTTAATTTTTCTTTTCTATTCTTTCTTGAGAGGTATTACCCTTTTTTTATTTTAATTTACCCAATAGCATCTCTTGCATATGCACAGATATCCTGGAACATGATTAGCATATTACTTAGTATAGGATTTGATGTTCCTCTTGAAACAGGTTGGCTTCAAAATGTTCTTAGGTGTCACTGCATCTGTGACCAATTGGGATGCGGAGGGGACAAGTTGCAGCCTTGTTTTGGAGGATAATCCTCTGGTAGACTTTGTTGAGCTTCCTGATACATGCCAAGGACTTTATTACTGCAATATCTTGAGTGGAGTTATTAGAGGAGCATTGGAGATGGTTAGTTTTTCACTTTTACTAATTGACTTGCAGTGTTTATTTATATTCTTTGCAGCATCTATTGCAATTTAAAATAGTGATTGAAAACATGACTTTCTTTCTCTGCCCTCACAGCACTGGTTCCTCTATTAGTTTTTTTAAATGATAGAAATATAATCTATATTCTCATTAGGTATCTGGCAGCAAATATTCACTCTAAGTTTCTAATGAGTTGTGTACTCATGCGCCTGTTAGGCTGTTGCCTGCTATCCTTAGGGTTGTAGATTTGGCAAGGTTCTAAAAAGCGCTAGGCGCTAGTCGGGCGGTGAGGGGCCGCCTAGCGCCTAGGCGGGGCCTAGGCGACTTCTAGGCGTTTTGCCTTTTTTTTAATTATTTTAATTATTATTTTGATATTATATATAATATATATATATATATATATATATATATGTTTAAAAATTAATATAAGTTCAAGATTATCCCAAACCATTATTTTAAAAAACAAGTATATAACCATAATTCAAGATTGAGTGATTAACAAGAACAAAAGCAAACATGGTCCGCCTGGCCAGCCTCAGCCCGCCTAGACCGCCTAGTCATCCTGGCCAGCCTCAACCCGCCTGGTCAGCCTCAACCCGCCTGGCTCGCCTGGTCCGCCTGGCCAGCCTCAGCCCGCCTAGATCGCCTAGGCGGCCGCCTAGCTCCGCCTGGGAGCTTGGCCGCTTTTCTGGAGCGCCTAGGGCCTAGGCGAGGCGGTGGGGGGCCGCCTAGCGCCTAGGCGCCGCCTAGGCGGCCGCCTAGAACGCTTTTTAGAACACTGAGATTTGGGCAAGCTGCTAATAGACAGCTCATCATTGATTAATTTTAGTTTGAAAACTTGTCTTTTTGGTTAACAACCCTAGCTCAAGCTTACTTTTGAAGCTGGATTAGCTAACAATCCAAGCTCATGTTTGACCTAGATTGGCTCGATTGTCACACATATGCATGTGTAAAGAGAGGGAGGGTAACAAAAATACTGGACCTGACGTTGAGATACGTGGGTGATAGTTATTTTGAATTGAAGTTTAGTTTTTTTTTTAATCAGGTTTAAGTTTTGTTCTTAAATAGTTGAATCTCAAGTCTAATATTACTAAATTTGAATTTCAAGCTCGATCTTGGCATATTTTTTTGTAGAAAACAAGCCGAGCTCAAGCTTCTTGATAATTGATATGTTAGTATCCGAAAGACATCCCCCTCCCTCCTCCATTTCCCACTCCGTTGTGGTAGGCCAAAGGGAGGTGAGGGCTTCCTTGGGGGAACGCTTTATCTAGATAGAGCGAGGAAGAGTAAGCCATGCCAAGATAGAACCATTCACCAAGTGGATCTCTTGTAATAGCCTCATAGAAGGCAAATCTTAACTATCGGGATATACCATAAATAACTCTCCGTCAGCAAAACAAGGCACATTCGAACGAGTCTGTGCTCTATTCATTTTAGTCTCAATAAGATTTGCATTTATTATTCTTAAACATCATCTATTGCTATTTGTTAGTGTGCTTAAAATTTCTAATAACCCTTGGAATCAAATTTGTTTGTAACTTGTTTTATGACTTGCCTAATGCTACTGATGAACAATTAGTACACATGCGACTCTTTTTCTACCTAGGTTCCAATACCTGGAGGTGCAGAAACAGATTTAGACATTTCTTATAAGATTAAAGCAGACTGGATGTTGTGGGGTGAACTTATTTTTGTATAGTGCGAAAATAGCCGACCCCAGATTGATGGACATGGTTTGGTCATAGTTATTGTGCGGTAAACAACATACTAGGGGAAACCCGGAAGTAAATTATGTAAGACTACAATAAAAAAACTGACTATATCTCATAGTTCAGTGTGTTTGATAAGGATGGAAATGGGTCGGGTTTGGTTTGTGCTTGCTAGATCCAGAACCATGTCTGTATATCCTTGTGGGCAGTATTTAGATCCAACCTATTTATTAATTTGCGCATGCCAAATCAGGTCAATAGTAGTTTAGTATCTGCCGAGGAAATGGGGCTGGATCACACTAGTCTAGATCAAGATAGTTCAGTGTTTTGGCTGGTTTGAGTGTGTCTGGGTGGATAGTGTCGTTGATGCCAGTGTTCAGATTTTCCTCGGAGAACCTTTTGATGTTCGCCATGGTAAAAGATTGAATGGCTTGGACGAGGCATTCATATTTTTAAGGACTTCACCATAGTGATGGGATGCTTATGCTGATATAAGCCCAAGTGCAGAATTTAAGACCTTAAAAATCAGATTTCAGCACATTACAATCAGATTCCAGCAAGCTTATAATCATGGGTCATCATCCATTCAATCCCAATCAGATTTAATTTAACGAAATAATAAAACGGACAAGATGAGCATTAATTTCAGATTATAATAACTGAATTCCAGCAATGAGAACAATAACAATCTCAAATTAACACACTAATATTTCAAAGAACAACCAAAGATCTAACGATAAACCCTAATGGATGAGATTCACGGAAAAACCAAATATTAGGAACCCTAATATGAAATCAGCAATAAGGCCGGTTGCGGGAAAGAAAAATATCACATGAAAAGATCAGAGGATAATTCAAACCGTGCGTTGGTCAATGCCGGCGGCTGGCAGGAGCTCCGTTGTTGCAGATGAAAGGCGCGGAAGGGGAGGCGTGGTCCAGAAGAAGAAGTGAAGAAGCCTTGACGATGGATCTTTGAAGATGAAGAAACTCCGCGTCGATCTTTTGCGAAGTCGTAGACGAATAACGAGGCGACGGGGTAGAAGCGTGCGAAGGAAGAAAAGATTAGAAGCAGGGAAGATTTGTCGGAAGGGATACACCGAACAAGCACACACGCTTCTCCGTTCTAGGGTTTCAATTTCATATCATCTCCTCTTGTGCAATTAGGGTTTTAGGATTTATAGGGGAACAAACAAAGAAAACAAAAAAGGAAAGAAGGAGAGAGATGGGCCGGCGGTAGAAAGAGAGAGAGAGAGGGACGCAGTAGAGAGAGAGGGTGCGGGCATGTTCGCGGGAGAGAGAGAGGGCCGATCGGGTAGGGCTTAGGTGAGGGTTTTTGGGTTTTTGATCCTCCTTTGAATCTCATCCATTGAGATCTATCCTAACTTAATATCCTACGGCTAAAAAGTAAACACAGAAACGAGTCAGTTCGGCATCTGTGGCTCGAACCGGATGCGAACATGGCTCGCACCTACCCAAACCAGAAAATAAAACAGAAATAACTAAAGATCCGTCAGTTGGATCGAAACAAAATAAAAACCAAAGTTATAGAGCTTCGATTGAGCTTTCCACTGATGCAGACGGATCGACGATCGGCTTCCTGGATCTCCGGAGGGGATGAGAATACCCGATCAGCTGTAGCAAATCTGCACGTAGTAGGCTCGTCTGCATCAAGTCCCCCGGACTCAAAAGAACTCGACTCCTGTCGAGCAAGGTCCTGGATCCGGCGGGGGCTCTCCTGGTAGTAACTGCAACCGCTGAATCTGCTCTGACTGCTCTCCCGGGTCCGGTAGCCAAGTAATCCGCCTCAAGTACGCAGCAACTCCATCTGGCATCCACTGCCCCTCGACGCCAAGCGAAGACCTGAAAGCCAAAACCAACATCCTCCGCAGCACGATAAGATCGTCAAAATACTCAGATAATTTCATGTGATAATAGGAGTTTGGGTTGACATGAAATTCAAATGACATATGAAAAGAAAGGCCGCGGGAGCATAATGTGCTACGGGTCATAGGCTTGCGCAATAGGCAATGGTGTATTTGAAAGACCATGGGGTGCGGGTGCATTATGTGGTGCTCAAAGTGGCCTGCGCACGTGGCAAAACAAGTGGATTCTAGATGACGAAGATATGTCATGCAATCATTGTCTAGATGCAGTGAATAAAATAAGAAATTAAAGAACTCATCATGCCACTTGTTATGATTTCGAAAAATTAAAGATGATGGGTTGTCTGAAATCTGAAAGCATTAGTCATAAGTACCCTGCCTTGAAAAATGATCAAACGTGCCAAAATCTTCGTTAATGTTAAACTCAATACTTGGATGATATGGATGGACATATGATTGGTCTATGAATGTATAGATGTCATGCAAATGAGGAATGCGAGTGTCATGAATGCCTACAGACTCTAAGTGCGATGTGCATGCAATGGAATTTAGAATGTTGTCTAATCCCTTTTCAATTGACAGCGAATCAGATGAACACCCTACTAGATAATCAGCGAATGGTGGTATGGACTGACTCTGACTCAGAAGGGCTTGAGGTGCGTGGGATCGGTGTCTCCTAAAACATGTGGGCCATAGGGTGACGTTGATGCCGTCCTTAAGAAAAATATAGGTGTTGGCTCTTCCGTGATGTTGTACATCTCGGTCGAACTGCCATGGACGCCCTAAGATAACATCAGCCACTTCTAAAGGAAGGACATCACACCAAATCTCGTCGTGATATTGCAGCCCAATTGACAACTTTGCCAAACAACAATGCGTTACTAGCTTACTCGTGGTGTTGTCTAGCCATGATGTTTTGTAAGGGTGAGCCAATGGTTTAACTTTCCATTTCTTGCTCCTAACTACCCTTTCATTGATCAGATTGGTGGTGCAACCTCCATCTATCAAGACACAAAGGTCCATTCCGTTGACAGTGCAGACTGTTCGGAACAGCTCGAACCTCTGGTTCTTGCAGTGTGGTTTAGGGGGTCCTCCACAGAGCTCGTGGGGTAACAACGCTTTGGGTGCTTGGGGTGATGGCGATTGGTGAATAACCAACAGTGGTGCAGTCACCTCATCGCCTTCCAAGACAAGGTCATTGAAGTGTTCCCCTTCAGACTCATGACTATCCTCGTCATTATCCGCAAGATTTGTCTGTGGATGGAACTGACGGCGAGGACAATTGGCTGACTTATGACCCGGCTGGTTGCATTTGAAACACTTAATTTGGCTCGGGTTGGGTCCTAAAACTCGTTTACCCTTCTCGGTGGGTGTAGGAACTGTGCCAGCTACAGGAGAAGGTCCAGGAAGTGGGCTACTAACAGATCCGGATGGTGCCCTAGTGTTGTCATATCGCCGGGACGCAGATCGGGAGTGGTGAGACTCGACTTTCTTAGCCCGACGGTGCGCATCACTGACTTGATACAAGTCATGAAGGGACACCACCTCTTGAATTGAAGGCTTAAGACCATTAACGTACCTAGCGACGCTCTGCTCTTCGTCTTCATGCAGATCATTGCGAGCTTGGAGCTTGTAGAATTCATTGGTGTAATCGTCTACCGATTTGTGCTCTTGTCGCAGGTTTTGAAATTTCTGGAACACACTTTGTTTGAAATCAGAAGGGAGGAACTTCTGTTGCATCTTTCCCCTCATGTGTGTCCAAGTGAAAATTTTATCTTTTCCTTTCCTACCCCTAGTGGTCTGCAACTGTTTCCACCAAATCAGTGCATGACCTTTCAGTTTAAGGCTAACAAACTTAACTTGTTTGTCGCGGGGGATTTCTTTCCATTCAAAGTATTGGTCGATTCGCTCGGCCCACTCTAGAAACTCTTCGGGATCCATCATACCCTCAAACTCAGGAATTTCTATTTTAATGCCCTGATCCCAGGCCCAATGGGATTTCGTTTTCCTATGAGTCCGTCTACTTCGCCTATCAGTCCCGTCAGAGGAACTGACGCTGTCACCTCCGGACTCTAGGTCTAACTCACTACGCTCTGGAGACGCTCTAGTCCTGTGTTCTTGATGGGGTCGAGGTGGATTTTGGGAATTAGTGAAGGCTAAGATAATGTTTCTATCTGGGTCTGAAGCCTATCCATGTGTTCCTGTTGCCTTATGAAGGCATCTTGCCAAGTGCGGGGTGGAGCTATGCTATCAAAATCGGGACTAGTCGGCGACTAGTCCCCGACTAGTCCCTGGGCGGCATTTTGCCGACCGATTAATTTCGATTCCATCATTGCTGGGCGGAATCCCGACTAGTTCCCGACTAGAC
Organism: Chamaelirium japonicum; assembly: GCA_947650365.1. Lineage (NCBI taxonomy): Eukaryota > Viridiplantae > Streptophyta > Magnoliopsida > Liliales > Melanthiaceae > Chamaelirium > Chamaelirium japonicum. Next base: position 4,733,100 of record OX393557.1, on the reverse strand, counting down.
CCGACTAGCCCGACTAGTCCCCGACTAACGACTGCCGACTAGTCCCCAGGCAGCATTCTGCAAGCAAATTTTATTTTTTAAAGGAGTCTTTGCAAGCAATTTTGTTTGGATTTTTTTATATTGGCTCAAAGTCTTGAAGCTAATACAATTGTGTTCTGTTAGACTGTTACTTATGTATTTATACCCATGCTGTGAAGTGTGAAGGTATGTATTGTTATTAACCGACTAATATCATATACTTACTGACATTTATGCTAGTTCATATATCATATATGTTTAGGGAGGGGTTAGAATAAGTTTTGGCCGACTAGTCCCGAATTAGTCCCGACTAGTCCTAGTCGGCCCTTAGCCGATTAGGGCCGACTACCGACTTTGACTGCATAGGGGTGGAGAACATCCAACCATTATGGATTCTCTAGTAGATGCTATCGATTCACTCAGAGAGAAAGGAAGATCCTAAGATGAATGCGACACGCGATGCTAGTTCCCTAATTAATGCAAGACACTAACTAAAATGAAAAGAAGGAAAATAAAAAAAAAAAAAATTCAGCATGCACGCGATGATGCGAATGATGCAAGAGGACCGGCCGTTGCGTAAGAACGCGACGACACGTGCGCTCTGATACCAACTTGATGGGATGCTTATGCTGATATAAGCCCAAGTGCAGAATTTAAGACCTTAAAAATCAGATTTCAGCACATTACAATCAGATTTCAGCAAGCTTATAATCATGGTTCATCATCCATTCAATCCCAATCAGATTTAATTTAACGAAATAATAAAACGGACAAGATGAGCATTAATTTCAGATTATAATAACTGAATTCCAGCAATGAGAACAATAACAATCTCAAATTAACACGCCAATGTTTCAAAGAACAACCAAAGATCTAACGATAAACCCTAATGGATGAGATTCACGGAAAAACCAAATATTAGGAACCCTAATATGAAATCAGCAATAAGGCCGGTTGCGGGAAAGAAAAATATCACATGAAAAGATCAGAGGATAATCCAAACCATGCGTTGGTCAATGCTGGCGGCTGGCAGGAGCTCCGTTGTTGCAGATGAAAGGCGCGGAAGGGGAGGTGTGGTCCAGAAGAAGAGGTGAAGAAGCCTTGACGATGGATCTTTGAAGATGAAGAAACTCTGCGTCGATCTTCCGCGAAGTCGTAGACGAATGGCGAGGCGACGGGGTAGAAGCGTGCGAAGGAAGAAAAGATTTGAAGCAGGGAAGATTTGTCGGAAGGGATACACCGAACAAGCGCACACGCTTCTCCGTTCTAGGGTTTCAATTTCATATCATCTCCTCTTGTGCAATTAGGGTTTTAGGATTTATAGGGGAACAAACAAAGAAAACAAAAAAGGAAAGAAGGAGAGAGATGGGCCGGCGGTAGAGAGAGAGAGAGGGACGCGGTAGAGAGAGAGGGTGCGGGCATGTTCGCGGGAGAGAGAGAGAGGGCCGGTCGGGTAGGGCTTAGGTGAGGGTTTTTGGGTTTTTGATCCTCCTTCGAATCTCATCCATTGAGATCTATCATAACTTAATATCCTACGGCTAAAAAGTAAACACAGAAACGAGTCAGTTCGGCATCTGTGGCTCGAACCGGATGCGAACATGGCTCGCACCTACCCAAACCAGAAAATAAAACAGAAATAACTAAAGATCCGTCAGTCGGATCGAAACAAAATAAAAACCAAAGTTATAGAGCTTCGATTGAGCTTTCCATTGATGCAGACGGATCGACGATCGGCTTCCTGGATCTCCGGAGGGGATGAGAATACCCGACCAGCTGTAGCAAATCTGCACGTAGTAGGCTCGTCTGCATCACATAGTAACAATACTATTCATAAGCTTTTGCCGTCATCATCATCATTATCATCCAAGTCTAACCGTCTGCCAAAAGCTTGTGTCAAACTCGAAGATTGGTAAAAAAACTGACCAAGACAACTTGGCACACAAGAGGGGCGGCGCCAAGAAAGAAATCATAATTTTGATAGGTTTAATTGATTGTGAGATGTTTACTAATTTTTTTTTCATGTATCAGCTGCTTTTGTAGTCTCAGGTGACCTGGTGCCTGTTTGTTCAGGTGTCGATGAAGACTGAAGTCACCTGGGTCCGGGATATGCTCCATGGGGACGACGCCTATGAGCTGCGAGTAAAACTTGTGAAGCAAGTAGCAGAGGAGTACCCATACAAAGACGACGAGTAATTCTGGATGCCGTAAAAGAAGTGATTTCCATGTAAAAGCACAGCTCTCTCTCTCTCTCTCTCTCCATTGTTTTGCTTTTACAAGAACTGTATTTCTACTGCTGCAGTAAGTGGTTAGAGTTTTAAAAGAGAACTTCATATTATGGATGGCTCATTTGTTATACAGGCTCTACAACTACTGTGGTTAAAAATCTAGATTTTGTGAAGTATAAACAGGCTCTGCTACCTGGACTTCACAATAAAACAAGATATTGAAAAAAAATCTTAATTGTCTTTTTGTTTTTCCCCTTGTGTGACCATACTTTCTTGTCAACCAAACACCTGTTTTTGCAGGAAAAATCAGTGCTTTGTTTTCTTTTCCTATGCTTTACCAGCAGCTAGCATGCTTCCTTCTTGCCCAAATATCTTGGTTAGGTTTTCGGCGGGCACCGATGTTAAATGATTGACACCGAAGTTAAATCCTCCTGATAGTTGACCTCATCCTGAAGCGATAAAGACCACACCGATCTTGATAGCTATGTGATCACAAACATTTTGTGAAAATTTTATTGATGAGATGAGATGAGAACTATACATAGAATATCTGACCCACATTCAACAAGCTTTCATGGGGGAGATTAAAGATGACACTGTTCTCCCTGCAGATCTTCCTTAGAAAGGCGTAGATGTAATCGACGGCTATCCTCTTGAGGAGGCCGGCATCCCTCCCAGCCCTCACGATCGTGTTCCCGAGGATGTGCACCACCCCAGCCTCCCTGCACTGATTCAAGAAATCCAGCTCGTCCACCAGGCTGTTCCCCTGGAACGGGGATCGGACCTGCACGATCGAATCCGTTGAGTTTGTCAGCTCCATGCTGGAGGAGGCCGCATTGCAGGTCTTGGTGAGCTGCAGGGGGACAGGCTTCGAAGTATCAAGCTGCCGCCCGTCGACGCTGTACTCCGAGTCAGAGTATCCTTCCATCATGGTCTCGAGTCGGACGAAGAGGTAGAGGCAATCGAAGAGCATCTTCTCGAAGTCATCGTCTTTCCGATGGAGGTCCTTGTAGCCGTACCTTGCGACGCACCGGAAGATGTTGTAGTTCTTGGGGCCGATCCTCTTGACGAGGAACCGCTCCTCCTTGGGGACGGTGTAGACAGGGAGGTACTTGATGCAGACGAAGACGACGACGGAGTGGATGGCGGGGAGGTTGGTGATGAAGTGGGAGAAGATGTGGGGGACCCCGCTCGCGAGCTCGGTGTACACGAAGCCTATCCCGGGGACGCGGACCAGGCCCAGGCTGGGGCCGAGCCCCAGGATCCAGGCCATCGACACCTTGCTGTGCATCTCGAACTTGTACCGCTTCATCGTTCCGTAGTGCCACACGTACATGATGATGAGAAAGGCGGCGGCGATGACGAGGGGGACCCAGCCACCCTGGTCCACCTTGAAAAGCACCGACGAGAAGTAGGTGAGCTCCACCAGCAGAGAGAGGGCGGTGAAGATGGAGACCAGGATCCAATGGCTTCGCCATACCAACAGCATTATCGGGATCATCAGGAGCGTCGTCACCAGCATCACTATCACCACCGCAGTTCCTGTTTGTAAATTAACATAATGCTTATTAAGTAAGACATAATACACAGAGATGCCAAATCTTAAACAAGATATCTACCTACAAAGTTTAGTTATTTAATGGGAATTACACTACCGATAATGATCTTATTTCCAAAGTCTAAAAGGTTTGATTATTTAATCAAAGTCCAATTATTTTCTAAGGATTAAGTTGGGTTATCGGTATAATCTACAGCCTTACTTCTCCAAGTAATGAGAGGGGAATTTAGATTGGTGGCTAGTGTACATTCTATAGTTGCTTAATAAAGGGCACAAGCTACTTGTGCTAAAAAGAAGAGAGACAACAAGGCCAAGGCATTAGATGGGTGACTAAGATTGTATCTTAACATGATTCAGCTTCCCCAGTTTGATCATTAAGTATCAAATGTGTTCACAAACCTACTCCAGAAGTTAGAGAATACTCTTCTACTTGTTACCATAAATCTTTTTTAATTTTTTTGGAGCAATTTCTCTCCGAGGAGGAGAGAATGAGGTTACCCCGTGCTATATTATTATAATATAGAGAGAAGCAAGAAGTTAAAGGTTACAAAGGATCGGGCTTATCTCCTTAAAACTCCTGAGGGAGAATCCGTTAGACCAGCTCTTGGTCAAAGACAATAATGGACTTGTTACCATAAATCAAGTAGAAGAGTTGGTAACATGTGATGCATACATCCTACATTATTTCTTAATAGATGTTTTTAATGAACATTTTTCCATAAACACCATTTTAACCTCCAGTTAGTGTTTAGAAAGAGGGAAAAAGAGCACCGTTCACAATAGGACAGTGTATTTACCAGTTTCTTATGGGTTTGTTTGGTCGTCGGGAATATTTTGTGGGGAAAGAATTCACTAGAAAGTAAAGGTAAGAAAATAATGAATTTTTTTTGACTTTCCCAGTATTGTTTGGTTGTCAAGAAAATAAGGATAGAAAATGCATCAGCTTGAGAGATTTTTCCTTTCCCGTGTTTTTCTTTGGTTTTGGCAAGAAAAGTTTTGAGGGAAAAATAGGTTTTCCTGTAGATTCACAGTTTTCCGTGAACCAAACACTAAAATTTAGAGAATCCAAGAGAGCAAAGGTGATGCAAGCTGCAGCTTTAGAAAGGAACTGCACTTAGAGAAGTTCATAGGAAAGTGCAAACGGTAGTACGGAGGCACAACATGAGTCGTATAGAAACGGCATCAACATTCCAATTCTAAAGAGAAATGAGGATTTATTCTGTATAAAAAAGGCCTTCATGCAGTAATCTCGCAACCATGGCCACCCCTTAGAAAGGTATTAAAAATAGTAGAGATGATAAGTTTCATAGTATTATCAATGACGTGACTGTCAGCAACCCGAGTTCTAACGATTCAAAGGCTCTTTACCTACTTTTGCAACTAATATATATTAGTATACTAGTAAGAAACCCGGGCAATGCCCGAATGTGCTTGATGCACGCCATTTGGCAAAGACTGCCGTCGCAACTGTTCGAAGAAGTGTGAAATCTGAAGTGAGTGTGATTCACTTGTTAGAGAGAGAGATTAACATCAAATAACCATTAAATGTCATTGAATGAAAACTTATCATCTTTATGGTAGATTTTTAAACGGATTTAAAAAAGAGCTGTGTTCACACACAAAAGAAGAATTCTAGCTCTTTAAAAGACGTCCACGTGTCACAACATGGGGGATAGGCTTCCATTTTAGTATAGATATATAGATTCATGGAAGCTGATAGAAAGTGAAGCAAACATATATTCATGGAAGCTGATACAAAATGAATGGATAGCATTTTTCAACATGTACTTATACTGAGATGCAATATAAATAAGGTAAGCTCACCATAGGCATTTCCAATCTGACTTTGTTGTTTGAATCCAGCAGTAACAGCTATACAAAGAATCAAAAGGACCCAGTTAATATCCGGGATGTATATCTGACCGGGGAACTTCCTTGACGTATGGACAACTTTGACCCTAGGAAAACAACCAAGTGCAAGAGCCTGCTTAATTATCGAGAATGTCGCCGATATGGTCGCTTGACTAGCAATAATAGCTGCTGCGGTTGCAACAACAAACATGGGCCAATATATTCCGTCTACAATAAAAAAAGAAAATGTCAGCACCCATCTGTATAGAAAGTGATAATACATATGAAGGGAAAATTACAAAAACCTCCCCTGAACTATACACCTCATTTCAAATTGGACCTTCAACTATTTTTTTGAACAATTTGACTTCCGAACTATGCTCCGTCTGCATTTAGTCCCCTTTGTCAACTTTTATTCCAAAATACCCTTGTTCGTGGGTAAGCAGAAGTTAATCATTTCACAAATTATTTGAGTATTATTGGAAATAAATAAGGTATTTTAGGAATAAAAAGTTGACGGAGGGCCTAAATGCACATACCGAGCATAGTTCGTGGGTCAAATAGTTCAAAAAAATAGTTGAGGGACCAGTATGAAATGAGGTGTATAGTTCAGGAGAGGTTTTTGTAATTTGCCCATGAATATTTATGATATACTTGAGTCAGATCTGACCTGGAATGGAATGATAGAATGCATCAACTACAGACCCTTTGTGATTCAAAATGTACGCTGCTTGTCCGGTATATGCTAAAAGAAGGCAAGGGAACACAACTAGAGTGAAAGCCATCTGCATGAATTAACTGTGTAAGTACAGGTGGTTGTCGAGGCAATTTCTCATGATTACTTTAACGGGTAACACGAAAATAACCTGAACAGCCAAAACAGGGAAATGACCCAGGTCAGCAAACAACGCTTCCGTTCCTGCACAACAAAAAAAAATGTTCCAACATAGTAAGATTGAGGTCATCTCCTGCGTTTATCAGAGCTGAACACAGGCAATGACCTAGAAAGTTGGTAAATTACACTTTAGGAGAGACGACCTGTAATACTAAGCATAATCCCCCCAAGGGAGGTCCAGCTGTCATGCCCTCGTCTGAAATAGCGATATATATAAACTGGATTGTAAGCCTTGAGGACCGAACTGTCATATTTCCATACGTTCAATGCGCCGGTCGCTCCAATTAATATAAACCAAAGGAGGACAATGGGAGCAAAAAGCCAGCCAACTCTATCTGTGCCATAGTGTTGCATGCTGAACAAGCCAACCAATATGACCACAGCGACAAGTATAACCACATCTGAGACGTTGAGATTCGAGAATAAAAATGAAATTAGCCAAAATAGTATATATAAAAATGAATATTATGGACATCTTCCATTCTGAAGAGTAAACAATTGAATAAAAGATCACTAATTTTCCGGAAGAAATTATGAACTCTAAAAAATTCCTGAAAGTAAACAAACAATTGTTTTTTTTTTCTTTTTCTGATTGAATTCAAAAGTAAATTGTTTTGACAGACATACCAGTACTCATCTTGGGGTGGTCCACCTTGATTCCACCGACTGCTGAAAGAA